>RJWM01031185.1:0-22672 GCA_004363535.1 Dasyprocta punctata
GAGCTGTCTAGACTGCTGTCTGCTTCTCCCTCTTCCTCCCTCCGCATATGTATTAAGAGGCCCATGGCTTTACGTTAAAAACTATAAACACTGCGTTAGCTTTCATTTCATACCAAGTAAAGCCATTCTTCGGATCATCTACTGACCCTGCATCTTCTGCTGGTCCCGCCCTTAAACACATGCGCTCCCTCTACTATTGTCCGCTGCGCATGGTTTTAGAAAGTTTAAGCCAGGCGCGGTGGTGCACATGGTGATCTCAGCACTTCCCGCGCTAAAGCCCCGAGATCATGGTTTCCAAGCCAGCCCGGGCTAACAGGGAGTTCACAGGGACCCCTGCCTAAACCACAGAGACCCCACACAAGCAAGTGAAAAATCGATAAAGTTTAGCAGGCATATAAACTTATCTTCAACTGGTATATATCACATAATACTGTTTTTAAAAAAAAGTGAAAGGAAAAACAAAATTCCCGACCATATTTGAGCATTTTAACACAGCTTCCTGCCAAATAAAAGAACTAGGCAAAAAATAGATCAGTAAGAAAATAAAAGATTAGAATAATGCACTTAATCAATTTTATCTAACTGATATATATACTATATAATATATATGTACATATGAAATATATATGTTAATATATTTATCCCATTACACACACCTGCAGAATGTACATATTTTTCAAATATACAAGGAATGTTTAATGAATGGGCTAGATGCTTGGACTCTAAAGAAGTCACAACTCAATTGAAAACAACAAATACAAAGATAAGTATATCTTTATAAATATAAATATACACTATATATCATTGTATTATACAGGAATTACTATAGGAATAAACACCACAGAGATAAATACAAATTTTTCAAATTTTAAAATTTAACCAGCACAACTTTAAATAGGCCAGGGGTAAAAAAGAAATACAATAAAAGGTAATAATGATTTGACCAATCTTAGAATATAGTTAATGCAGCATTAATACTTTCAAATCCATATTTCAGTAAAAGAGAAATGCTAACAGCAAATGAATAAAGCATGGATGGATCTCAGACAACTAGAAGAAGAGCCATTTAAGAAAAGAAGTGGATGAAAATGATATAAATAAGAGCAGAAATGAATGAAAAACAGTAAAATAGATTTTCAGTGAAAAACAGATCTACAAAGTCAAAATGCTTTCAGTGTTGGTAAAGTGAGTGAACCTCTGGAAGAATCAAAGTAGGAAAGTAAAATAAAGGCGAGCTGAGGAGAGAAGGAGCCAGACTTTGGGGAAGAAGACGGCGGGGTGAGAACGCTGGAAATGATTTACGTAAGTGTAACAGTTCCCTAAGTAACGAGTGTGTATCACAAACATATCCCAAAGACAATGGTCAGAACCATAATAATGTCATCTGTTACATAAAACTATCAAACGAGGAAAATAGTACATCAGAACAGAATTTTCAGACGCTTAACAGAAAAGACTGTATTTACAAATGAACTTTGAAAATTTAGATATAATGCAAAATTCTTTGAAAAGCATGTTTTCCAAACTAACAGGAGAACAGTTACAAAATCTGAATTACCTCTTCCATTAAAAAATGAACGTAAAATGCTGGTGTGGTGGTGCTTGCCTGCAAGTCCAGCACTCTGAGGCTGAGGCAGAAGGATCGCTGTGAGTTTGAGATCAGCCTGAGCTTCAGTGTGTGTTCAAAGATAGCCTGGATTTCATAGTGAAACACTGCCTCAAAAAGACAGAAATAAAAATGAGCAAATAAATAAAAAGTGAACCTTAGAAAAAAGATGGCTAACAGTGAATACATCATTTTAAACTTCCTTTGGGCAAATAAAATACAAAGACCAAGCCACAGTTTCCTTCCTTAATAAGTTCTGAAAATTTAAGGAGGAAAGTATGTAAATTTTTAACAAAATTCTTACAGTGAGGGGAGAAATGGAAACACTTTCCAATATTATTTGCGAAGCCGACTAAGACATGTTATGAACTCTCATGAACCTAACACAAAATCTTAAAACGGCAACATTTAAAAGATGCCGATGTCTAAAAGATACAATCTATAACTCAGAAAAAAATAAATTTGTTTAATATTTTTGAAGATCAGTCAATGTGGTTTAAGTACATTGACAAAATAAATGTACTATATAATTATCTGATTAACAGAAAGAATGTATCATAAAATTCAAGTGAATCATGAGAACCATCCAAAGCCCCTCGGCAAATTAGGAATAGAATAAAACTTCCTTCGTCTCTAAAAATCACAGATACCAACAGCACAAAAACAAAACAAAAAGATGAGAAGGACATGAAATGCTAAATACCCTCCGGCTGACTCTGCCCCGTTTTTGTTGCTCTTGAGTGTAAACCCTGTGGTCTGGAAACCTAGAAGAGGATGAAGCCGGTGTAGGCAACGCGATCGTGCACACGGAAGACTGAACCAGCCTGCAAACCGTCAGAATTCAAACCGGTAAGGACCTCAGAGTCAGCTAAAACACAGTCTATCCACGGTCCTCCAAGGCACACAGTGAACTTCACAGACGGGATCCACAGCTGTGTTCTCCACGGAAACAACACAGTGAGCGCACGCACGCCGGGTCTTCGCTCCGGGTCCAGGGCCTCCCCACGCCATCTCGGACGCCTTCTTTCCTCTCCCTCCCGGCGGCGGCTCTGCGCCCTCCAGGTCTGCATCCTGGAAGGGGCAGCGACCTCCTCGCCGGGGAGCCCGGACCCCCACGTGGACGAACTGCGTGACCCTCGGCAGGCGGGGATCCTGCGCCCAGCAGGGACCCGGTCGGCACGATTCTGCACCTTCTGGATTGAAAGGGCGAATAAAGCCAGCAGCAGGCCCGCGCGTGGGGACCGCACCAGCTTCAGAACGCCTGGGCCCGGCCCGCCGAGTACCAGCGATGCTCGGGCTGAGAATTTCAGCTCAGGCTGCAGCGCTTGGGCAGCCGCTGCACACGTGCCGCAGTGCATCCAAACCCAGGGCTCAGGGCAACAAATGCAGAGCAAAACATGTCCATCAACAGTAGAAAAAGTAACTGGGCTCTGTGAGGTGCGTGCAATATTATACTGTGTGACAACAAAATTGAATCATCTATCAACATGGGTTATTCTAAAATATACCAAAAGTATTTTATTTATTTATTTTTTTAAATTTAAGCGGAAAAATAAGACACATATAACAAAGACAAAAAGCAAAAGAGACAAACAAACGACCAGAATAAATGCACAACAGCAACATTGCAGGTTTACAAAACCACACGATAGAAACTTGATGATGGTTGCAATATTGAGTGTATCTTTAAAATGGTTGTTTACATTAACAGATATAAACATGCAAAATTGATCTAATCATATGAGTATTAACTGTTCTTTCTCAATAACGAATACATTTAGCAGTGTTTGTTTTAGTTATCTTACATATACATATATACAGATTTATATCTTTTCCTTTTCCCTTCCCTCTTTCCCCCTTTTCCCTTCCCAATTACTTTTGCTCTTTGAGCTGCTTTTTACCCTTACATAGTATTTATTATAGATTTTGGATCATATATACTTTTTCCGTTTGTTACACTAGGGAGACAATACGGTATTTACACATATGGGTTTGATTTAACTCACTTATGAGTATGGTCTCAACTCATGTCCATTTACTTATTAAAGTCTCAATGCAGTCTTTCTTATTAGCTGAGTAGTACTCCATTGTATAAAAATACCACATCTTTTTAAACCATTCTTTGATGGGCACTTGAGTTGTTTTCAAGATCTGGCTATTACAAATTGTGTAGCTATAAACATGGGTGCACAGATATCACTGTGGTATGATGTTTTCAATTCTTCTGGGAAAATGCCCAGAAGTGGTATAGCTGGGTTGAATGGGATCACTAATCCTAGCTTCTTAAGGAATCTCCACACTGATTTCCACAGTGGTTGCACCAGCCTACACTCCCACCAACAGTGGAGAAGATTTCCTTTTTCCCCACAGCCCCTCCAGCATTTGTTGTTGGTTGATTTTTTAATCTTGGCCATTCTTTCTGGAGTGAGATGGAATCTGAGTGTTGTTTTAATTTGCATTTCCCAAATGACCATTGATGTTGAACATTTTTTCATATATTTATTTGCCATTTGTATTTCTTTCTCTGAGAAGTGTGTATTCATCTCAGATGCCCATTTTTGGATTGGGTCCTTGAATTTCAGGGGCCTGATTTCTTTTAATTCTTTATATGTTTTAGATAGAAGTCCTTTGTCTGATGGACAATTGGCTAAGATAGTTTCCCAATTCTTGGGCTTTCTTTTCACTCTTTTGGAGATTTCCTTCAACATGCAAATACTTTTTAGTAAGATGAGATTCAAGTTGTTGATTCTGGGAAGTGTTTCCCGAGCAATTTGATTTTTGTTCATGAACACTTTTCCTAGTCCTACGTCATCAAGATTTTTACCTACTTTGTCTTCTAGTAAGTTTAGTGTCTCTGCTTTAGTATTCAGATCTTTGATCCATTTTGACTTTATTTTAGTGCATGGTGATAGGCATGGATCGAGTTTTAGTTTACAGCATATAGAAAGCCAGTTTTTCCAGCACCATTTGTTAAAGAGGCTATCTTTCTTCCAATGTGCATGTTTGGCCACTTTGTCAAAGATGAGGTGGCTAAGTGTGTTGGTAGTTGTGGCTGTATCTTCTAATCTATTCCATTGATCTTCAGGTCTGTTTTGATTCCAGTACCATGCTGATTTTATCACAGTAGCTTTGTAGTATAGTTTCAAGTCGGGGATTGTGACACCTCCTGCCTTACATTTGTTGCCCAGAATTGCCGTTGCTATTCTAGGTCTTTTCTGGTTCCAGACGAATTTCAGGAATGCTTTCTCTAGCTCTGTGAGGTAGGCAAGTGGTATTTTGATTGGGATTGCATTTAATCTGTATAATAATTTTGAGAGAATGCCCATTTTCACGATGTTTGTTCTTCCTATCCATGAACAGAGAATATCCTTCCATTTTCTGAAATCTTCTTTGATTTCCTTCTTCAGAGTAATGTAATTTTCACTGTATAGATCTTTTACTTCCTTTGTTAGATTGATTCCTAAGTATTTCATTTTTTTGGATGTTATAGTGAAGGGTGTGGTTTCCCTTATCTCTCTCTCAGTGACTTTGTTGTTTGTGTACAGGAATACGATTGATTTTTGAGTGTTCACCTTGTATCCAGCTACATTACTGAATTTGGTTATTACTTCTAGAAGTCTTCTAATGGATTTTTGGGGGTCTTCTATGTAGAGTATCATATCATCTCAAATAATGATAATTTCACTTCTTCCTTTCCTATCCTTATTCCCTTTATTTCTTTCTGTTGTCTAATTGCTCTGGCTAATTTTTCCAGAAGTATATGGAATAGGAGTGGTGTTAATGGACATCCTAGTCTTGTTCCTGATTTTAGGTTGAAAGTTTTCAGTTTTTCTCCATTTAGTAAGATGTTGGCTGTTGGTTTATGACATATGGCTTTTATCAGGTTGAGGTAGAGACCATCTATTCCAATTTTCTGTTGGGTTTTTATCGTGAATGGGTGTTGGATTTTGTCAAAAGCTTTTTCTGCATCTATTGAGATGATCATGTGGTTCTTGTCCTTAGCACTGTTGATATGGTGTATTACATTTATTGATTTGCCTATGTTGAACCATCCCTGCATTCCTGGGATGAATCCCACTTGATTATGACGTATAATCTTTCTGACAACTTGCTATATTCTATTAGCCAGTATTTTATTGAGGATTTTTGCATCTATGTTCATTAGGGAGATTGGCCTGTAATTCTCTTTTTTGGTTGGGTCTTTCTCTGGTTTTGGTATTAGGGTAATACTTGTTTCCAGGAATGAGTTAGGGAGACTTGCTTCCCTTTTAATTTCATTGAAGAGTTTGAGGAGTGTTGGCATTAAGTCTTCCCTAAATTTCTTGTAGAATTCAGCAGTGAATCCATGAGGGCCCAGGCTTTTCTTTGTTGGTAGGGTCCTAATTACATTCGCAATTTCATTAGCTGAAATTGGGTTATTCAGCAGCTTTACATCTTCTTGACTCAGCTTTGGTAATTCATAGGTTTCTAGGAATCTGTCCATTTCTTCTGTGTTATTGCATCTGTGTGAGTAAAGGTTTTCGAAGTAGGTGTTGATGATCTTCTGTATTTCCACAGGGTCTGTAGTGATTTCACCCTTTTCATTTCTTATTGCATGAATCTGAGTTTTTTCTTTCCTCTTCTTGATAAGGTTGGCTAGGAGTTCATCAATTTTATTTACTCTTTCAAAGAACCAACTTTTCGATTCATTAATTCTTTGTATTGTTTTCTTAGTTTCAATTGCATTAATTTCTGCTCTAATCTTAATAATTTTCTCCCTTCTTTGGGCTTTGGATTTGACTTGCTCTTATTTTTCTAGAAGTTTGAGGTGCAGCATTAGGTTGTTTAGGTGTGTTCTTTCCATTTTTCTGATATGAGAGTTTAGGGCTATAAATTTCCCTCTGAGGACTGCTTTCATTGTATCCCACAGGTTCCAGCAATTTGTATTTGCCTTTTCATTCAATTTTAGATATTGTTTAATTTCTTCTTTAAATTTTTCTGTGACTCATTGGTTATTCAGGAGAGTATTATTTAATTTCCATGTGTTTATGTAGTTATCGTAGGTTTTTTGTCATTCATTTCCAATTTTAATGCACTATGGTCAGATAATATGTATGGAATTATTTCAGTTCCTTTGCATTTACTTAAGCATATTTTGTGAACCAGTATATGATCTATTTTAGAGAATGACTTAGGTGAAGCTGAGAAGAATGTGTATTCTGATGTTGATGGGTGGAATACTTGGTACACATCTACTAGGTACATTTGTTCACAAGTTTGATTCAGTTCTGTTATTTCCTTGCTGATTTTTTGTTTGGTTGATCTGTCTCTTTGTGACAATGGGGTGTTAAGGTCCCCTGTTATAACTGTATTACTGTTTATTTGGTTTTTCATGTCTATTAGGAATTGTCTTACATAGTTGGGTACGCCCATATTCAGTGCATATATATTTATGATTGTAATCTCTTCTTCTTGAAGTTTTCCCCTAACAAGTATATAGTGACCTTCTTTATCTCTTTTGATCATTCTTGGTTTGACGTTTGCATTGTCTGCAAACATAATAGCTACCCCTGCTTTTTTCTGTGTTCCTGTTGCATGGAGTATTGTTTTCCAGCCTTTGATTTTTTTGTCTGTGAATTGTGTTTCTTGTACACAGCATATTGTTGGGTTTTGCTTCTTAACCCACTCTGCTAGTCTGTTTCTTTTTATTGGTGAGTTGAGACCATTTACATTGATTGATATAACTGATATGTACTGGCTCATCCCTGTCATGATATCTTTCTGTTGTTGGTTTTCTACATTTTCTGTTTAATTATTTGCCCTGCTTAGTGGTTTCCTTATGTTGTTGTTCTTAAGATTGTAGCTATCTTTGTCTCTTTCTGGAGTGTCTTTCAGTACTCTTTGTAGTGTTGGTTTGGTGGCCATAAATTTGTTCAGTTGTTCTTTGTCATGAAAGTATCTTATTTCTCCATCAATTTTTAAGGATAGTTTTGCAGGGTACATCAATCTGGGTTGAAAATTGCTTTCTTTCAGGGTTTGAAATGCTTCACCAAGCTCTTCTTAACTTAAAGGTTTGTGTTGAGAAGTCTGCTGTGATTCTGATGGGCTTTCCTTCATAGGTGATCTGATTCTTTTCTCTGACAGCTTTTAGTACTTTGTTCTTGTGCTGTAGTTCTGATACCCTCATTATTATATGTCTGGCTGAAGATTTATTTTGGTTATGGTTAATTGGGGTTCTGTATGCCTCACTTACCTATATATCAGATTCTCTTCCCATGTTTGGAAAGTTTCCTGTTATTATTTCTGGGAATAGTATTTGCAGGTCATTAGTATTGACCCCCGCTTTTTCATTTATGCTTATTAATCTTTAGTTATTTCTCTTGGCATTGTCTTGCAGCTGTTGAATTGTTGTTTCTTGGTTCCTTACTATTTTTAAGAGATCTTTTCCTTCATGCCATGATCTCCAAGCTATCTTCAAGATCTGAGATTCTATCTTCAGCTTCATTCAAGCGGTTTTTCAAGCTTTCCATGGAATTTTTCATTTCCTGCATTTCCCTTTGTATCTGTTTCATGCATTCTGTTTGTGTCTTATATTGTTCATTCAAAGTTTCGATCATTTTCTTAAGTTCTTCTATTTTTTTATTTTGCTCTTCTTTAGATACACACATTTCTTTAATAATGATTCTTATTTCATTTTTTAGCTGAGAAAATATTTCTGATTTGAATTTCTCTATAGCTTCATCGAGCTATTTCTTTACTGCATTTTCTATCATTTCAGAAAGTTCAGTTGTGTGACTCCCACTGTCTTCCATACCAGTGTCTCTTGGGTTTGTTCTCAGTGGGCTGGGGATTGAGACTGTCTCTTGGTCTTTCGTTCTGTCATTTTCTTCTAGAACCTATGTGGCTCTGTGTCCTTCGAGGCTGACTGGGTGTCCGCCTGGTGGGTTGTGCTGAGTCGTGGGACCTGGTAGAGCTGGATCCTGTGTAGAGCAAGTGAAAGCGGCCTCCCAGGGTGTGCAGGTAGAACCTCCAACTTACTGGTTGGGAGCCAAGGCCTCCCAGTCCCAGGGAGCTAGGCAGAGTGTACCTCGGAGTGTGGCAACCCCTGGACCCTGAGTCTGGCTGCAAGGAGTTCAGAGCTTCTGGTATGCCAGTGAAGCTTTTTTTTTTTTTTTTTTTTTTTGCAGCACAGGGGATTAAACTCACAACCTTGTGCCTGTCAGACAGGTGCTAAGTCACTGAGCCAAACTCCTGGCCCTACCAAAAGTATTTTAAAACAAAGCAATATCCCAGGACACAATAGCACGATTAACTGTATAATTGCCATAGCAAGGCAACAAGGTTGTGCACGAATCAGTTAGCTCGGGTGTGGCGTGCCATTGTGCATGCTTTTGTAAAAAGCATCATGTTGTCCCCACGAATGTAAGCAATTTTAATTTGTCAGAAAAATGAAAAAGAAAACAGTTCGACCACTTATCTTTTAAGGGACACGCATGAGCATGGTGAACTATGAAGAAATTTAAGGCAAGGATTAGCTCCGAGCGACCTTGGAAGAGAAGTCCGAGGAAGCGGAGTGCTGAGGGTTGCTGGGGCGTGCAGGTGTCTGCCCTTCTGTGCCCGGTCCTCGCCCCGCACTCGTGGTCCCCGAGCCCCTTACACGGGTTGACAGGACAGTAGTCAGCGGCCCCTGGCCCCGGCCCTTGCCCGGGTGCCTCCCTCGTCTGCCCGGGATGGAGGTCGACATCCATGGCAGATGCCACAGCTTCAGGAGGTGATGGGGTCCCTGAGTCGCAGACTGGTCCCAGCCGGCAGCGAGCTCTGTGGACTCATTCCAGATGGAGGCCCCGGGCCCGATGGTTCCGGTTCCCGGCCTGGATGGCGGGTGTCTGATTTCATATCTAAGAATCTCGTTCTAAAATTTGCTGATTTCTTTTGTGTACTTACTCATACGTATTCCATGATTTTTAATAAAAGGAAGAATAATACTGGATTTATCTAAATACACATTATGTATATCATTACATTTTCTGAATTAATACATTTCATTCGGTTGTTTGATGTGTAGTCATAAAATGCATGCACTCTCGACATATACACATACATGTGGGTTATTATACACTTACTGGTATGTAGTAAGTATTGGCTATGTCTTACAGTGTAGGGTGCATAGCGAAGTATACAATGTTACTGATAAAATACTTCTGTGACAGCAGCTCACTGAGTTAAACCCCAAATAAGATATAAGTTCAACACGAGTCAGTATGATTTTACCAGATCTAAAATTATCATCATCCTAAAATTAATGACTATTTCTAATTTGTTTGTTTGACTGTGGAACTGGTAGATAAGATAGGAAAGACTCTTACTGAAGAACTGCAGGCAAAAACTGGCTTTGTGGTTTTTTGTAAAAAGAAAAACAAAATATAGAAAAGGGACACTTAAATATTTAGCAGTAGAAAACAATTTCATTTTTTTTTTTTTTGTACCAGGAATCGAACTCAGGACCTCATGCTTGCCAGGCAGGCACTGTGCCCCTGAACTATATCCCCCACCACAGCCTCATTCATTTTTAATGGTTTGCTCCTGTAATCTTTTTGAAAATTGCAGTAGAAATATTGAGTTCTTAAAATATTTAACGAAAACTACAATTTTTGAGAATTAACACTGTGATTCCTTCTTGTGCTTTTAAGAAAGCAACTGGATATATAATTTTTACAATTTTCATTTTTTTCTTGCTATTCTCTCTGGAGAATTTAATTTGCCATTTTATCATTTGGCTTTCACTTGATGCGAAAACAATGTTCCAAGTTTTCTGCTTTTGTTTTTTGTTTGCTACCCAGAGAAAAACAAGGTGTATTTGTCACTGGAAACTTCATATACGCCGAAGAGCCACACTGAAATGTCTAGTTCTCACTATTTTATTCCCAGATACTTATTTTCCTCAGCCGCAGAATTTCCGTGTATTTATATGACCACCAGAACCTCACAGCAAGCCAAGGTACTGTGGACCAGGTGTGTGTTATTTTTTCTCCTTCTCTTGTTTTGCATTATTTTTCTCTCCCATTAGTAAAGGAATGTTAATGTTGCCACGCCTTTTTACAGCATGTTAAGCTGGAGAAACAATTTGGTCTCATTTCTGCATTTTAAAAGGCCTTTAACTCAGGTCCCCAGCTTTCCCGGCCCACGCGCGGCAATTCCCTGCCTCCCGCTGCTCGCGGTCTTGCGCGCTCGGCCTGCTGGACCCCCGAGTACCCCGTGAGTTTCCCTCCAGCCGCAGGCCCGAGACTCCTCCCTTCCCGCTCTCAGCTGCTCCTCGCCGCGCACAGCACGCCCTCTGCGAACACCGCTGTCCCCTCCACGGGACCCACGGGCTCCGCTTTAACATGTGTGTGCTTTTCCTGGGTGCTCTTCCCTTCCGTAGCTACTTGCTCAGTAGCCTATGCTTTCTCTTGTATTTCAGTTACTACACTGAATTGTTTTGTTCTAACGTATTCGAATCTACTGTTCAAAACACTGTTGTTTTCAATTATTAAATTATTCGGCTTTGGTTTTGACGAGTTGCATTTTATAAATACCTTTCCTGTGTAGAACGTACAAACCACAGGAACCCAGGAAGGGGCCTACGTCTTAATTCATTTCAGTTGTTCTGAAATGGATTTCTGCATTTCCTCATGGGTAAGAAGGTGCAATTTACTGATTACTACTGTCGTACAACCGGGTCACTTACCACAGGTGCATTTCTTCGCAGTTTTAAATCAGAGTTTGATTCCTGTTTTTAAAACATTTTTGAGTTAGGAAGCAGTGCGGCCCCTCCGCCCCGTCACTCTTTGGTGTTTTCGTGGTTCCCTGGTTTCCTGGTTTCCCATTCTTGCGATCATTGGGGGACACTGGCACCGGTTTCTCAAATACTCTGCTATTCCTACTGTACTGATAGGAAGGTGAATCTGAAAAAAATTCCCAGCCTAAATAAAGAAGCAAACTTTCATTCATTGTTTCCAATGTCAGTAATGTCCTATTCTATTTTATTGTATTTCTCCTTTAAATAAAAACACTTACTACTCCTCACTGACTATATGTTGCTTATTTTACCCATCCTCAAAGGAAAGACTCTACATAGGTTTGTTTAGTAAACCTTAAAAATCTACTAAGATTAATTTCAGCCTTCATATTCTGAAATACTTCAGGATGTTGGGCCGTTGTCATGTTGTGATGCCCACAGTGAAATCTCCCCAGGAAACTTTTCCCCTTCAGACAGGGCCACAAAGAGCGGTGACTCCTGCATAGAGTGAGAACTTACTTTTAATAAGGAACTAGTTTTTCTATCTTTAGTTCTTTTAATATTATTCTGTAGGAAAACATGTATGTGTAAACAAACTCACACTTTTTATGTAGAACATCCACCCTCCCTATTTTTTATTAATACTACCATGGCCTACTCAAATTCTTGCCCTTTAATTTGTTCTTCAAATGCCTCTACTGCTTTTCTTTATTCTGTGCTCATTATTATATCATATTGAAAATGCACTACTTTTTCCATGAAACCTTTGGCTTCAGACTAAAGCCTCCACATAACAATACTTAGCATGTCTTGAAGGACTAAGAAAATGAGATAGGTTTTCATTCATATGATAATTTGTGATATGGATGGATTTTTTTCAATTTATATTACATTTTTCTCCTTAGGCATTTCTCACTGATATATCTTCAGACATGTTTCAATTATTTTATTATTTTCCACAGCCAAAACTCTTTTATATTTTTGTAATTTCTGAATAGATGATTTCTTTAATTATTTCCATTTATATTTTAAATATAATTTAACTTCTTAAAATATTTTAAAATAAAAGTGCATATATTCATGATAAGCATAACAAACATCATATAAATGTATACTTTAAAAGCAGCACCACACTCACATATGTAAATATATATAAATATATAAACATATAAATATATATATATATGTTTTTGTTGTTGGGTTTACTCATTTAATCTGCAGTACTTTCAAGTAATACTATAAATATTATAAAGTATCTACCCATCTCCTCTCTCTTATAGATTCAGGTCAGTTTAGAGTTCTCTTACTTGGAATAACTTCCAGAATCACTTTTCGCATTATGATATATTTGCACTTTTTTTCAAGGCAAATCATAATACACAGGTTTACTGGAAGGGATAGAATACAATAGCATTGCCCTGAAGGGGTCCACACTGGAACACCTGGAGCTTTACTTTTCCGGTAATAAAGCAGTAGTGGGGGATTTGGTCTCAGGCTCACCGGTGCGGGTAGCCGTGCTGGACTGCCTGGTTGGCTCACTCAGTCACATGAGTGCTTGGAAGCAGCAGAAGGCAGAAGTGTCAGGCAGGTGCTTAGAAGAGAGAGTAGAAACTTTGATCTGAGATACACCAAGCGAGGACTCCACTGTGGCTAGAAGGGGCCAGAAGCCCAGAAAAGAGGACACTGAACTTTGGAAGCTGGGACACCCTGAAAAAAAAAAAAATAGAGACCGCAGCAACACAGTCCAACAACCATGTGAATCTGCCAGAAACTTGAATAAACATGGAGAATTTGGCATCCCCCAAAACACAGCCATGCAATGCTTCCATTTGGACATCGTAAGATCCTAAGTCAAAACCGTCAGACCTCTGACTAAAGAAATTGCGAGTTAATACATTCACGTTGTTTTAAGGCACTAACTTTGTCATGATTTGGTGTATCAGCAACAGAAAACTAGCACTACCTTTATCTCCACACTGACAATGCATCTGGACAACCTTCCCACCACATCTTCCAGAAAGGTACTGTAAATTTTTAGCAATTTTGTGGAATTCTAATTTATGTTAACACCCACAGCATAATATATATAAACATATCCTGTTGATTGGCATTCTGGTATTTTCTTGAATATTTTCTATGACAAGTGTAATTTAAAATATTTACATATATCTTTCTGGAAATATGCAAATATGAATTTGTTCTAGGTGATTTTTATAATTTCCATAGATATTTTAAGTTCAATTAATTTGTATTGTGATTTTATCAATACACTTTAATTCAAAATTTTTGTCAATCTAATTAAAAGTTTTAATTTATGTAAGTAGCACTGTAGTAGCCCTTTTAGCATTGTCTGATTCTGTGGATAGTTTTTATATTCCTTTTTTTATTTCATCTATATGAGTGAAAGGGTATTTGTAAGTTTTTTTCTATTATAAGTTGACTTTTGTTCATTAATACAAATGCATTATTTCAGATTTTACTGTTTTTCTTTGATATTTTAATAGTGTTTTCTTCACGTGGAAATTTTTACCTCCCTAATACTTTATTTTACATTTCAATACATTATATCACATGTATTTATTTTTTTGCCATGCTGGGGATTAGGTATATTTAATTTCAGTGTAATATTTTTCCTTTTGAAGTAGTCCAAATTTGTTTTAAAAACATATATAACATTGGAGAGAGCGATAATTGAATGATGAAATGTATGATGTTAGAAAGCATGAGATTTAACTTTAAAACGTGTGTTAGAGGTAGATACATGGAGAGACACACAGAAAACCTAGAAGGAGCTTGTTACCATCTCCCATTTGTAAAAGATTACTTTGCATTTTAGTCATGTAAGGAATGGGGTCCTCCCAGGGTGGACCACAGCGAACCTCCGTTGCGTTGTTGTAACAGGTGAGCCAGCATCAGCTGTTACCTCCTCTCTTCTCCTCACTGAAATATCACCTTTGTAACACAGAACATGTTACATGACTTAGCTTTATCTTTGGATATTCTATTCAAGTCCACTGATCTTTTTTTAATCTCAGAGTGATTCACTGCTGCAATCCCGGCAGTTACTATTTAATTTCTAACGAGACGCTTTCACTTCCTCAGTTGTTTTCTTTTCCAGAAAACTCAGGGGTGAATTCTGTTTATGCCACTGCTACCATGCATGAGTACTGAATTACTGTTCATGATCATGTTAGTTTTATCCCTGCATCTAATCTATTAACCCAGCTGAGCACAATATTCCAGAGATTTCTCAAGTCACAGCCATAGTAGAAATATATCCTCCATGCAGTTTCCCCCCATTTCATTCCCAGTGACCACTCAGAGACCAAAACTTCAAAATGAAGAAATGGAGTGAGCCAACATGGAATGTGAATGACCAAAGCTGTCCGGGATAAAGGCTGCGGGACAGAGGGTTTGAGGGCGAGAGCTGTCACACTGAGTAGCGGGAATGTAATGCACCCATGGGTGCCCTCCACACCGTGAGGACTCTTCTGTGAAGGGACAGCTCTCCAGCAATGACCGGAGCACCACCCCACTTCCCAGAGCAGAGGAGCAGTAAGAAGCTCGGTGGCACTGAGGATGAAGTGGAAGGGGGCTATCGTAGGTGGATGAGGTTAGGAGATCTTGATCAAATTAAAATGCATGAAATATTACGGTAACAAAACTTATTCTAAGCAGTTGAAGGACTACAAACTTAATCACTGAATCATTAATCATTTGTGATAAATGCTATTCTCCTCTGGAAAATAGACCATTAAGAAGACTGTCTCAAAGAAATATTTCAACCGTTTTTACAAAAAGCTATATATGATTTTCTGTAGTCTATTGTTTGTTCTGATAACATAAGTGAAAAACTTTGAAAAGTACATTTTCCTTTGCTACTTTCCATCTCCTTTTTCTTATACATTTACAGTCTAATTCATGTATGTCTCATATTTGGCCTTCTAATTTCACATTTTCAGAAACTGCTATTTTTTAAAATCATTGAGGAAGCTACCCCATATGATGTCTTTCTTCGATGTGCGGATATTCGTGCTATGGTTTGTTCTTGTCTTCACGGTCTCCCTCTTTCTCTGTGGGCTTGGTGCACACGTCGGTCCACTGTGCTTTCCCACTCTGACCCTGCTTTGCTTTGACTGTGTCTCCCCGAACTTCAGCTAAAACACAGCAAGGGGAAAGCTCGCTTGCTCCTTCTGAGGCACCCTGTTCACGCAGAGATGAAGCTCATGTGATCCTGTCAGAAAGAACTGTGCATATGACACTACGAAAACAATTCCTTGGAGTAACTTTTAGAGATGTGTGGTATAAATGCTGCTGCTTACATAAGTACATTTAAGTTTTTTTCAGCACTTAATTATTATTTGGGTTCCAAAACATGTACCTTTTCTAATGTACATTGATGCTATTTTATGAGAGATTATCTAGTCCCACTGCACTGAGATATTTGATGAGCATATGGATTATTGCATTTGTTGGAGCTGTTACAAAAATTTGAAGTTTTGTATATACTAGGTGTTTGCATTTAAAAATATATTTTGCATGGTTTATATTTTTGACTTGGATTTTGTTTCTCAGTTTTACATCAAACTCTCATATCTTAACAGTGCAATTTACTAGTAATATTTATTCTGTAAAGTATAATATCAAAAATTAATTATATACTAATATAAGATTCTATATTCATTGCAGCATGCTACTTCAAGATATATATTTTGATATTAATAAATAAAAATGAAGCATATATATTTACCACTGTGCTGCTTCTTTATGAGTATCTCATGTTTCTGAGTTGTGGAAATTCTGTTAGTAATATTGCAATATTTTTATGACTGTATTTTAATGACTGTGATTTCTTGAAAGTAGTTTACAACTATATTTTATGAAAAATATTTAATATTTGTACAAGCATTTGCAAGAAAAATATTATTATCCCTGAACATGTCCCAGTTATATTAAATTTAAACAAGAGAAAATTATATGAAGGATAATTATAACCCTTTTTGCTTTTCCTCACAGTAAATTCTGATTTTAAGAAGCACTTGGGTAAACATTTAAAAGTCCATTCCAAGTCAATGCATATTCCCAAAGGAGCGAACAGGTGATCATGATTATGGCTGGGGATGCGTTGTTTCAAAGGCTGTCGTAACACACAAGCACCAGATGCAAAATTTCAGCGTTGTCTTTCCACTTTATGACAGCACCTTCTTAAGATAAACTCACGAACAAATTAAAAAGTGGTCTGTATCAGTAATCCCATTGTTTATGCGTGATTAGACGATATGTGATTATGCCAATCATATTGTTTTGCTGTTCTCCGTGTTCTAAATGGAAGTCTGCAAACTCTGTATTTTGCTAACTCTGTTCTTATTTGAATTTTAGAACACAGATTTCTCATAAAGAATGGTGACTCCTGTGGCTCAGTCTCTTCGTGAATTTGCATACAATGAAATAGGTTCTAATGAAAAACTAAAATGAATAATCATAAACTATTTCAAGGTTTTAGTCCCTTAAGAATACTCTGTGTATCAAGGGTTCAATTTTTTACTATTATTTTTTTAAATGTCCACCTTAATACTGTTCTTTTGCAACTTACTTTTGCTCCTAGACTGTCCCCTCTCCAAATAACTGAACTATCTTGTTTTCAGGATTTTGCTGTTTTTGACTTGACTTTTCCTTCTTTTTCTCTCGTTTTCACCTTTCTTAAAGATCTTTCTTGTGTTGTTTAACTTAGAATTTTTTTGGAAGTCTTCATCAGTTTGTTCAACAGACTTCCCACGCAATCATTTATTTTTTCACCAGAAAATCCAGAGTGACAACTATATCATTCAGCTAGATTTTAAAAATAGTGGAGAAGGCAGAAAAATAACATACATATACAAATACTTGTACATACACATATTGTAATTTAAATATTTTTGATTATGCATAGCTACTCATGAGTTGAAATTATTTACGCATATGTAAATAAATTCTCATGATGCACAGACTCTGTAGGCTTCAATTACACATTTCTGACAATAATTCACATTTGCTCCTCTGTACAAGAAACATCCTTTTAAGAATGAAATCTGTGTCTTTCAAGCTTATGAAGTATCTCACTATGTGCTGACAGGTTTATGCTTTTGACGGATACCTCATTCTCACAGACTTACACGTATTTATAGAATGTACCATAAATCTTGTCTGTGAAAATATGCTGACTTTTTAAATGTAACTGTTTCCCTTATCTATTTCTCTAAATAAGGAAAGAAAATTGCCTCCTCTGCCGATGCGTTCCAGGGGCCCTGAGCGTCGGCCCTTCCTGCCTCACGTTCCCGTCAGGCGCTCCTTTGGCCAGGGCACCTCACTCCGGTACTTTGGTTTCCTACGAGACGCCAAGGCTCAAAGTGATGAGAAAATATGTGCATGATTCATGATTTCTTTGCAATTAGGCAATAAAATACAGACAATAGGTTTATGAATTTAGGGGAAAATTTATTGCCTTGCAAGTATCCAGGTAAATTTGTAAGACTTTGGTTGAAACCATCTTTTAGATGAATACCTGATTGTCAATGAAATTTGTTTATTTTGCTATAGTGATACTTTATTCTTCATAAGGGTGTAAAAGGTACGCTATTCAAAAGTTGTAAAATAATTTCCCTAAAGTTAAAATTTTTATGTCAGTTCTATAGCCATCTTGTTAGAAATACCAGCAGGATCTAAAACCGTATATGATAATTGAGCAGAAAAAAAGTTAAAAATGTATTTCTTAGGCTTCTTTTTAGCATATCTTATTACCAAGAAATACTTGAGGGTATTGTTCAAAAATTCAAAGCAAGAAGTATAATTCAGTTGTAAAGCTATTTTAAAAACCACAAATTAGTTTTATTTTATATAGACAAATTTATATTGATGAGTTTGACCTATTTTATAAATTTAAGTATCACAAGTTCTCTATTTCAAAATGAATTCATAAATGTCCCTAAATGAGACTGTCGATATTTATACAATTGTATATTAACAACATGCTTTCTTTACTGCACAAAATAAAGCAGTAATGTTTTTGTGAAGAACTTGTACAATAATTAAACTTGTGTGCTTTGAACTCATTGCACTTTTCAAATTTTGAAAGCAAAATATTTTCATTTAATTTACAAACTTTTTGTGGATCTGCCATAAGACAATATTATCTAAATTAGTTTTTTGAGAGACACCCTGCTGATTATACCCAGTGCAGGCTGTGAGCAGTGTGGGCTGTAAAGCGTTAACCCCACAACCGCCTTGTTTTGAGCAGTGGGTCAGGCCTAGCACTGCAGATGGCAGGAGGATTAGCATTCACCCCACCAATGGCTGCAGCAGAGGCTGGAGATAGGGTCAGTCCATGCAGCTGGGGAGCTCTGATATGAGACAACATGACGGCTGAGGAAGAGTGACCCTTCCAAAATTCCCAGGATCGCTTATTTTAGTTGAAAAAATGAGTTAATCATTAACCATGGCCTATTCCTGCTGTCTTCTGTCCTTGATGAAAAAATGTTTTGATCCCTCCATTTCAAGCCCTGCCTGATGGTGTCTTATCCCCAGAAACCACATGTGGCCTCCTCACCCCATTCTGTGGATTGTATAAGCAATAAATACCATGAATCTGACTGTCTCAGCACTGACCATCCCAGTTCCCCATTTCACGTTTATCTTTCACTTTTTTCTTTGCAGCCCTGCATTGTAGCATCAAACAAGAGATCAGGATCTTTGTGGTGTCCCCTATAAGTTTAACCAATTAAGCAAAGAAGTTAAGGAAACAAGTTCTGGATACAGAGTGCTGGTTTTATTTGGCAAGGGTCAAAATTTTCTAGACCTACAATGTCAAGCAAATTGACTGTCTGCACTGCAGGTATCTTACAGAGGTGAGTTTATGAGAAGTAAAAGTTAATGACTTAAAACAAACTCTGAAAATAAACACGAATATGTTAAGGTAAAGCATGATAATAAAAATAGGATGCTTTTCAAAAGGTGGCACAGAGATCTTGGAAAACCTATTCCAGACACCAGGGTAAGATAACAGCACAACTATAAACAAGGACTGTGTTAAAAACTTCTGTGATCCTGTCTTCCAGCTTTCTGACAGACGCAGCACATCGTGTCCTCCACAGGACTCACTGCTGTGGGGAACCAGGCTCCAGGGCACCAACCACCCCGCTTCTCTCCCCAGCCTGGGGCGGCGTCGCTCTGCTCTCAGCTTCTGTGCCGTCAGCTTTTCCTGCAGTCTGCTTAGCAGTGAGTCATGTGATGCTTGTCTTCCTGGGTTTGGCTTAACTTCATTTGACATAGTAATTTTTGAGTCATTCTATGTTATAAAAAGTAGCAGGACTTGTACTTTATGCTCACATGATGCTCCCTGTGTAGGCAAATGAACCATATTTACTTTATTCTTTCCTCAGTAGAGGATTAGACATATTTAGCTTAAACATTATACAATATATATGTACATCAAAACATCACATGGTACCCCACAAATGTGTACATTTCTTTGTGTTGTCACGCATCAATTAAAATAGCAATTTAAATTTAAAAATAAAAATTATGGTGAAATGTTTAAACCGGTAGTCCTCCTTCTAGACTTGTTTTGTTAGGCTGTCACACAATTATTCATACAATTTATTTTAATTGATGTAGTTGTTAAAATATGTATCAGAAGAGGGACCAATCATCAGATACACCCTTCAGATTACGCCTTTCCTCTTCAGTCTCTCAGTTTCCCCGTCTTCTGTACTAGGACCCTGTATCATTTCCAGTGTTTCATAGTGGTATTTACTGCTTCTTTTTACAAGCATTGTATATTAATGGGGTGTGTGCAATATTCTGGTACATATATACCTTTTATAATGTTTAAATCAGGGTGAAGTATGTTTACTCTTGTTCAAATTTTTAAAAAATATTCTTTCTCAAAAGAATGAAAATTGCTTTGATATTCCAGTTACTTTTTCCCACATGAACGTGGAAATTTTGAGGAACCTTCACTGCCTCTGTATTTCTAGACTGCAAAGCTGCAGAACTGATTACAATATGCGGTGGCCGGAGAGCAGAGCAGGGGCTGCCTGGCCCCCGGGGAGGTCCCTGGAGAAGCCAGCCGGGCACGGGTCCCTGGAGAAACGGAGCCCTATCCGCACTTTACAAGTTAAGCAGAGCAGGAGACACTTCGTTGGAAACAATGTCAGAGTAAAACCAGTGAATAACAAAAATACACCCACCAGCACATGCACCTGTTTGTGCAAAATTGTGCACACACATGAACTGGTTTAAGGAGCTGCTTGATTCTTAATGAAGAGTAAACAGAATTGAAAAATCTTTCTTTCACCAACATATCTATTGTTCTAAATTGTAGAGATATGTAACTATTGAAGGCTGAGTAATAGGCTCGATTTTGTGTGTGAACACGCGTAGACACGCATTTCACACACATGTGCACCCAGCCAAGTGTATGGCATTGCGTGCTGCATATTCTAATATTAATGATGCTAAATTGGATCAATTAAAGAAGGCCAAACAAATGCTCCCCTGGGAAAAGCCATAGGCAGAAGAAATTGGTGACTAAACACTTAGGTAAAATAGGAAGGAAGGAAGGAGAAAGAATGCTGGCGTCACCAAATAATTTAATGCATGTCCATAATCACTGCCTGAACGAAGCAGGGCTTTGCTTCATTTAGGATTGAATCACAGAGTCACTGTAAGCTACGGAATAAGGTAGCGTTGGTGGAGTAATAATCAGAAACCAAGGCTGTAAGGTCAACAGAGTCACCGAGCCAAGAAAGGTCAGCTGCCAAAGTAGCATAAGGAAAAGGATCCTCACTGGACCAGAGCCCGCAAGAGATGACCACTCCTGGGCTCTGTCACTCAGTGAGGCCACTGCCCGGGAGTCAGAGCCACCCCGAGTCAGAGCCCACCAGCTTTTCTTGATTTTCCTTCCTGTTTAACAGAGACAGTGTTTTGAGCATAACTCTTTCTGCTTCACTTCCAAATCTTACGTGTCTTGCAGATTTCTATTTTGGCTAAATCTAGGTAGGCAGCACATACTAGGAAGATTTATGGGAGTTTGAGTTCTGTTTTAACCAAAGCTTAACTTACTGCACAAGTCACAGTGGCCTATCTAACCCTTGCCAAAACAGCCTCCTCACACTCCTAATTCACAATTGACTTCTGAGTAAAAACAATTCCAAAATTGGGCCAGTCACTTTAGGGTGAATGACTCGAGTAAGCATGAGTCAGCTGAAGTACTTCATTCCCTGTGAAGCCAATTCCTGCTACAGGACTTCTGTGACTCGGGTGCTCTGTGAGCTCCCGATGGTGATCATGGTAGAAATGCAATAGTCCAGGAGTGCAAATACACATTCACCTGCCATACCTCAGTCCTCACAGACTGCTCCCTCCCCCATGGTGGCCCGGTGCCTGGTCCCATTGATGAATGGCAGGCTCATCATTCAGCAGCAGCTACTTTGATTTGGTAAATGCAATCCAAGTTTCTGAGCCCAGGTGTAAATTCCATCCCTGCCATGAAGGTCCCTGCGTTCATAACTCACAAGGGGAGGACAAGGCTGGCTAACGGCACAGTGAGGACCTCCTCCTCCCCAGCGGAGAGCATCCAGATGGGACCAGGTATCTCCACACTGCACGCTCACTGGCCTCTGCCTGACTCGGACATCTTTCTCCACTGGTTTCTAAGGGTGTGTGTGCGCATGTACGTGTGTGTCTGTGTGTGCATACACGTGTGCATGTGTGCATGTGTGTGCATGCATGTGTGTATGTGTGTGCATGCACGTGTGTATGTGTGTGTATGTGTGCATGCACGTGTGTGTCTGTGTGTGCATGTGTGTGTGTATGTGTGTGTATGTGTGCATGCACGTGTACATGTGTGTGCATGCATGTGTGCATGTGTGCATGCCCCTGTTTATGTGCACGCACATGTGTGTATGTGTGTGTGCATGCACGTATTTGTGTGTATGTGTGCATGCACGTGTGTGTATGTGTGCATGTAGGTGTGTATGTGTGTGTTCAAGTTCCTAACCAGACAGCCTAGAATCAGGGATTGATCCACTGCCACCTTCAGATGTGCACCTTAGGTTCCCTGCAAAAAAAAAAAAAAAGTAAAAATAAAAATAAAATAAACCAACAATAGCAGAACAGCATTCATATCCTGTGTTTCTGCTCCCTGGCAATGTTTCCTTTCGGCATTGTTGGACCGGGTCAGCCCAAAACACAGAAACTGCGCTAAGCTCACAGGCTTCGGGCCGCAGCAGGACTGCGGCGTCCGGAGCTGTTCTTTTCCCTCCGCGTGTGGC
>RJWM01031186.1:0-22663 GCA_004363535.1 Dasyprocta punctata
TTAAAAAAAATCAGGCCCCTAAAATTCAAGGACCCAATCCAAAAATGGGCATCTGAGATGAATACACACTTCTCAGAGAAAGAAATACAAATGGCAAATAAATATATGAAAAAATGTTCAACATCAATGGTCATTGGGGAAATGCAAATTAAAACAACACTGAGATTCCATCTCACGCCAGAAAGAATGGCCAAGATTAAAAAATCAACCAACAACAAATGCGGGAGGGGCTGTGGGGAAAAAGGAACTTCCTCCACTTTTGGTGGGAGTGTAGACTGGTGCAGCCACTGTGGAAGTCAGCGTGGAGATTCCTCAAGAAGTTAGGATTAGAGATCCCATTCAACCCAGCTATCCCACTTCTGGGTATTTTCCCAGAAGAATTAAAAACATCATACCACAGTGATATCTGTGCACCCATGTTTATAGCAACCCAATTTGTAATAACCAGATCTTGGAAACAACCCAAGTGCCCATCCATCAAAGAATGGATAAAAAAGATGTATTTTTATACAATGGAGTACTACTCAGCTATTAAGGAAGATTGTATTGAGACTTTTATAAGTAAATGGTCACGACTTGAGACCATACTCATAAGCGAGATAAATCAAACCCACATGTGTAAATACCGTATTGTCTCCCTAGTGTAAGAAATGGAAAAGTATATATGATTCAAAATCTACAGTAAATACTATGGAAGGGTAAAAAACAGCTCAAAGAGCAAAGATAATCGGTAAGGGAATGGGCGGAAAGAGAAAAGGGAAGAGGAAAAGATATAAACCTGTATATATGTATATGTAAGATAACTAAAAAGAACACTGCTCAATGTACTCATTATTGAGAAAGAACAATTAATACTCATATGATTAGATCAATCTTGCATGTCTATATCTGTTAATGTAAGAAACCATTTTAAAGATAACGATGCGCAAATTGCAACCATTGTCAAGCTTCTATCTTCCAGTTTTGTAAACCTGCAATGTTGTGTATTTAGTCTAGTTGTTTGCTTGTCTCTTTTGCTTGTTGTTTTTACTATATATGTCGGGGTTTTTTTTGTTGTTGTAGTTTTTGTTCGTTTTGTTTTTCTTCACTCAAATAAAAAAAAACACACACACACAAAGATAGCCTCTTTAATGAATGGTACTGGGAAAAATGGCTATGCACATGCAAAAGGTTGAATCTAGAGCCTTATCTCTCACCAAACTAAAATCAAAATAGATCAAAGAATTAAACATTGAACTAAAAACATTTAACCTGCTAGAAGACAAGATAGGTAAGTCTTGAAGTCATAGACATAGGTAAGGACTTTCTGAACAGAACCCCAGTTGCACAGCAAATTGTTCAAAGAATCAACGAATGGTATCATATTAAAAAACTTCTACAAAGCAAACAGAACAACCAACAGTGAAAAGACAACCTATAAAATGGGAAACAAATTTTGACAAGTGATTCTTCAGACAGAAAGTTTGTATCTAGAATGTATAAATAGCTCAAAAAAATTATACCCTCCAAACCAAAGACTCGATCAAAATATTGGCAAGCAAAATGAATAGACACTTCACAAAAGAAGCACAAATGGCCAATAAAGGCATGAAGAAATGCTCTACACCATCACTAGAGAAATGAAAATCAAAACAACACTGTGATTACATCTTACCTCAGAAAGAATAGCCATCATCAAGAAATCAAATAATAACAAATGCTGGCAGTGCTTGGGAGAAAAAGGAATCTTTCTACATTGTTGGAATGTAAACTAGTACAACCACTATTGAAATCACTGAGATTCCTCAGAAAACTAAAACTAGAAATTTTATTCTCCTTTTAGGTATCTTCCCAAAAGAGTTAAAGATAGCATGTTATAGAAATACATACATATAAATGTTTATAGCAGCACAATTCATAATAGTTAAATCTTGTAAGTGGCACATACGTCCATCAACAAATGAACAAATAAAAAAATGTGGTATTTACACACCATGGAGTATACTGTGCCATAAAGAAGGATAGACTTCAGTCATCTGCAGGAAAATGGATGCACCTTGAGATTATAATGTTAAGTGAAGTAAATCATCCACACAAGCTTAGATATTGCATTTTTTTCTCTTATATTACAAATGTAGAGCAAAAATAAAGAGCAAAACAAAAGATAGATAATAGGAAGTAGGCAAAAGTGTTTTCTTAGCAGGGATCAAGAGATGTAGGGAAGAGAAAGGAAGGAAGATGTAAAAGATTAAAAAAAGGTATTGAGATGTGTTATGTACATGTACCAACTCCACATAAAGAATATAAACACTATGTACTGCTAACATGTACCACACAAAAAAAGGAAGAGGATCAATGAATGGGTAGAGGAAGAAGGAAGGGAAGGAAAAAAGATGAGATGTTATGTATATGTACCAACTTCCCACAAAGAATGTAAACATTATTTGTAACACACATGTACTAATAAACTAAAAATTTAAAAATTCACCCAAATGCTTATCACTTGAGTTATAACATCAAGAAACTATAATTTCCCAAGCCCATCCTCAAGGCCACAGGAAAAAGATTTTATTATTTTCAGCCATCAGAGCTCTAGCTATAGAGTGAAATTCATATCTTTCTAAACACATATCAGGTGGTGGATTTCACACTTGTTTATTTCTGCCTCTTCCCTTTCTAATATTGTAAGGGAGTGCAATGATTGATAGCCCTAGCATTGTCATTATAAGTAAATAGCACATTATCTCCCATTCTGTAAATGTCAACCACTCATTTCTGAATCATCAGTTATGACAACAGTTATCAGTTACGACATCATCAGTCATCAGTCATCAGTTATGACAACAGCAAACAAAAAGTCTTGGAGAAGAGCTGATAACTGATTCAAAAGTATAGCAAAAAAAAGATAAAGACTCAAGTATACCATTGGTTTCTTTGTTGTAGCACTCCTAAATCTGATTTAAAGTGAGATAATCATTTTTTTCTGAGTTCCAGTTGGCACAGCTCTTCCTATAAGTACAAAGCCCTTTAGGTTACTCTGATCTGGCAAAAGGTAATGCAATCATAGGAAATCCTGGATTGAATGTCAATTCTTGGTTCCTGCAGTTCATTGAAAAAAAAAGTTCAGGAGGCAACTGGAATAGAATGTACAGAACTGTGGGTTTATTGATTTAATTACCGAGGCAAACAGGTAAACTATCAAGGTTATAAAAGTTAAATGAGAACATTTGATTATACTATGACTAAACAGCTTAGAGAAAACAAACTGTGTTTCATGGTCTTGAGATTAGTCATGGTGACTTTTGAGAACACTGACAATGTGACATATAGTAAAATCTTAAAATATACTTTTATAAACCTCAAATGGTTGAACTATTAAAACCTTGTTATAAGATGTTTAGAAGATACAGAGATGAAAATTCATTGATAAGCTCCCTAGTCTGATAAAAATCATAGCATACATTTGGCTGTATTTTCTTCTAGGTTTTAAAAAATAATTTCTTTGTATGTTTCCAATTGGTGGGACACAGAACATTTTTTTGAGACAGGGTCTGTGTATGTAGTTCAGGGTAAACAATTTTATAGTTTAACTACACTTCAGCCCTGATGCTGCTGTTTATCATCTCGCCAGCAACTCAAATGCCATTTTAAAATTGACCTTGCTTTGCTTTCTTTGTAAATCTCCACTCTGTTTCAGTAGACAATCTCACTTCCTATCTCAGAAAGACTATGCACAAGTCATGGGAATTCTTCACTACTGGCTACCTTCAGTTCAACAGATGAGCCCCTCAAATCCTTTGATTGCTCCCTTTATCCTCAAAAGAAATGGAGATCTTCTCCAAAGCTAGCTATGTACCTATCCAATGATGCACCTTACTTCCTGCACCATCCCCAGAGCTAAATTTCTACCTATTCTTTGGCCCCATCTCTCCAGACTGTCTCAGACAGCTATCATCCATTGATAACATGACCTATGCACACTGATATTATCAATCTCAGTCCACTCCCAAAATATCCTATACATGTAATGACACCTGCAATTCCTAGGCGAGCTTGTGAACATTTCAGATATATCCTTATATAGAACAATGGAAAATGTAATTTTCTTTACTCTCCTATAATTTCCCTCAACTTGAATTTGAGTTTTAAATGTCTCAGCCGCAGTGGTGAATGGAGATTTTGAGTCATAGACTTGGGAGGAACCAGGGATGACATTAAATTTTTCAAGACAGACAGAAGGGTGTTAGAAAAAAAAAAAGGAGTGTGTAAATACTATGGGTCTCTGATGAGGGCATCTTTAAATCCTGGGTGGGATGAAATAAGAAATTCTCTTTGGGCTGGGGAATCTTGATCTGGTAATGGGAAAAGAGTTAATAAATCTTTATGTCAGGTGATATAAACTTAATCTCAGTTATTTCAGGGCTACTTTTATCCAAATATTTTCCTGGAGCTTTTGTCTAAATCCTAGTAGGCTTGCATGATGATATTAATGTGAAAAATAATGATTAATGCTTATGTACCACTTACTCTATTCCTCTTGCTGTTTTAGATGCCTTCCATGTCTTAACTAATTTATTCCTTATAAAAACTCAAGATAGATTCTACTATTATTGTTCCATTTTATATATGGGCAAATGGGTTGATAGAAAATTCAGGAATTTACTCAAAGAAATAGTGTTCATAAGCCAGTGCTAGTAGTCCATGTTCAGTCTAACCCATTACCCTAGACCTTCTTACTCTCTTTTGTAGTTGAAGGAATTAACAGAAGAGGCAGGCTCTGGTTTAGGTAATTGTCAGTCTTGGATCTATTGATGCATCTTTCTCCAGTCATCAGCACAGATGGATATGTGGTGGTTTATTCCTCATTTCTCACCCCATGGCCCCTTGATGGCTGGTTTGCTTTCAGTTATTTTTATTCTCTTTGGGGATCACTCTTTATCTGTCCTGCTTTGCTGAACCATGGGGACTCTTACCCACATAAAACTGTTTTGGTCCAGATACAACCATCAACCACTTTTTCTTGCTACCATCCCTATTTCTGCCTGGGACTCAAGGCACAGTTCTTCTCCCATTACCAGATCAAGATTCCCCAGCCCAAAGAGAATTTCTTGTTTCATCCCACCCAGGATTTAAGGATGCCCTCATCAGAGACCCATAGTATTTACACACTCCCTTTTTTTTTCTAACACCCTTCTGTCTGTCTTGAAAAATTTAATGTCATCCCTGGTTCCTCCCAAGCCTATGGCTCAAAATCTCCATTCACCACTGGGGCTGAGACATTTAAAACTCAAATTCAAAAGCTGATTTGTTTGTTTGCCCTTAAACACCTAATTATCCAAATATAAATATAAAAAAGCCAAAGAATTTAAAGAAACACTGGGGCTGGTACCTATCACTCCAAATATTGAATAAGGGCTAAAATCTTTCATATAAAACTTTAAAATGTTCATGGAAAAGACATTTTATCCACTTAGTTATGTTTACTTATTGATGACTGATTCACCAAGTATTTATGAAACATTTATAGAGCACTATATTAGCGTGGGCTTTCTAGAGAACACAACCAATATGTGTTCATGTGGTACATAATGACCTGTCAATCAATGATGGATCACATATGTAGTGATTGACCCATAAAAGTATAATAGATCTGAAAAATTCCTATCACCTGATAATGTACTGTCTAAAGTCATGAAAAAAAGCATTTTGTCACATGTGTGGTGATGCTAATGTAAACACATCCTGTACTGCTGGTTGTATAAAAATACACTACAAACATACAGCACATAATACTTGACAATGACAATAACTGTGTTACTAGTTTCTATGTTTACTATATAATACTTTTAATCATTGTTTTAGAGCATATTTCCACTTGTTTAAAAGTTTATTATAAAAGAGTAAGCCATGTTATATCAGCTGAAGCTCCATTCATCTTGTCTTTATCAAATCTTTTGATTGATCAATACTATATCGGTTTGTGTCAGTACACTGTATATTTACCAATGGCAATGACACATTTCTCAGAATATATCCCTTGCATTAATGGCCAAACAGAGAGAGAGACAGAGACAGAGACAGAGACAGAGAGAGAGATTTTAAGGAATTAAATCACATGATTGTAGAGGTTGGCAAACTCTGGAGGGTAAACAGTAGACTGCACACTCAGGAAAGAATTGATACTACAATTTGATTCTGCAGGAAGTATGCTAGCAGAATTTCTTCTAATTGGGGAATGTCAATCTTTTTTTCTTTCAAGCTTTCTTTCAATTGATTAGATCAAGTTCACCCACACTGTGGGTGATAAACTGCTTTACTCAGAGTCTACTGATTTACATGTTAATTCCACTTTTAAATATATCTTCACAAAAACTTTCAAAATACTGTTTGATAAAATATCTGAGTGCTGTGATCTGGTGAAGGTGACATGTAAAATTAACCATCAGAAACACCTACACAGTAGTTTTCACTGAGGATATAACAGACAAAATAAACATGATCCCTGTTCCTCTAATGCATATTTAAAAGCTCATCAATTTCATGTAGCCTGAATATAGACAAATTCAAATACAGAGGACTGAAACTGGCTCCTCTCCAAACAGCAAGTGTTGATGAAATAGAGAAATAGATCAAGAGGTCTCTGGATGCCAAAAACTAGGTAGAAAAGGTAGCAGAAAAGAATTCTGCTGCCTTTGAAGATAAACCAGAACTCATTTACAGCTTTGTCATCATCATTTCTACTCACTCCCCGAACTGAGTCTTCTAAGAGATGTGGTCACTTTTCTTATTGGGGGACAGAAGTAGCCAGGAGAGGGTTTCATGGAGGAGGTGGTTCAAAATAAATGTTGAGTCATGGTTTGAAGTACTTGTGACAGGTAAAAAAAAGATCAGGGAAATGTCATTAAAAACATAAGAGGCCAAAAATCCATAAATAAAAATAAAAGGCAGAATGCATTACATTTGGAGAAACACAAAGTATTCCCTGTGGCTAAGGAATAAGACACAGGAACAAAGCATAGAAAAAAGAGAAGTGGAGAGGGCCATTTGGGAAGCTGGGCTTAGCAGTGAAGAACCATGCAAAGTGTTAAGCCAGAAGGATAAGTAATTATTTTGTATATTAGAGAGGTGATGCTGACCAACAGAATCTTAGGAATAGATTACAGTAAGCTAAGACTGGAGCCAGAGACCATTGGTAGGCAGTTTAAAAATCCTGGGGAAGAGCCTCTCATCAGAAAGTGGCCACCAGCGTTGCAGGGCCTTGGAGAATTTGAGCTCTGCCCATTAGAACACAAGGTGCCAGCTCCATAGTTAAGGGGTATGGCCACAAAGCAGGTCCTGGAGGTTGCAAACTCCACCCAGCCAGAAGCAAAGCCCCAGCACCATATTCCAGGGCGTGCTTGGGCTAGCCCCGTGCTCCAGAGGCACTGAACTCCTCGCAGTCAGATACAAGGTCCTGGTGGTGCCACACTCCAGGATGCACTTTGCCTAGCTGCCAGGGTCGTGGAGATTCTAAACTCCACCCAGGCAGGCACACGGCCCCAGCTCCACAGACCGAGAATGCATCTCTGCTAGCCAAATCCATTGCAGATGTTCTGAACTCTACCCAGTCAGGTTCTAAGCCCAGGACACAAGCTCCAGGGGTGTGCCACTGCTAGCTGCAGGGAGGATACAAACTTTGTCCAGCCCAGAGTCTCAGAGCACATAATACATCGGGAGAACACATGGCCAGCCTCACAATACTGAAAGACACTCTAGAAAGAGATAAAAATAACTACAATCCAAAGAACAACAGCAAAAGGAAACCACTAAGCAGAGCAAACAATTAAACAGGAAAAGCAAAAAACCAACAACAGAAAGATAACATAGCAGGGATAAGTCAGTACATATCAGTTATATCAATCAATGTAAATGGTCTCAACTCACCAATAAAAGAAATAGACTCATAGAGTGGATTACAAAACAAAATTCAACAATATACTATGTACAAGAAACACATTTCACTCAAAAGGAAACTCACAGACTAAAAATCAAAGGATAGAAAACAATATTCCATGCAACAGGAACCCAGAAAAAAGCAGGGGTAGTTATTATGTTTGCAGACAATGTGAACTTCAAACCAAGAATGGTCAAAAGACATAAAGAAGGTCACTATATACTTATTAGAGGAAAACTTGAAGAGGAAGAGATTACAATCATAAATATATATGCACCAAATATGGGAGTACCCAACTATGTATGAGAAATCTTAATAGACATGAAACACCAAATAAACAATAATACTGTTATAACAGGGGACCTTAGCACCCCATTAACACAAAGAGACAAGTCAACCAAACAAAAAATTGCAAAGAAATAATAGAACTGAATCAAACCTGTGAACAAATGGACCTAGTAAATGTGTACCGAGTGTTCCACCCATCAACATCAGAATACACATTCTCCTCAGCTGTACATGGGTCATTCTCTAAAATATATCATATACTGGTCCACAGAATGTACTTAAGTAAATGCAAAGGAATTGAAATAATTCCATGCATATTGTCTGACCACAGCATAATAAAATTTGAAATGAATGACAAAAAAACCCACAAGAACCCATAAACACATGGAAATTAAGTAATACTCTTCTAAATAATCAATGGGTCACAGAAGAAATTAAACAATATCTACAATCAAATGAAAATGCAAATACAAATTACTGGAACCTGTGGTATAAAATGAAAGCAGTCCTCAGAGGGAAATTTATAGCACTAAACTCCCACATCAGAAAAATGGAAAGAACACATATAAACAACCTAACGCTTGCACCTCAAACTTCTAGAAAGAGAAGAGCAAGTCAAGTCCAAAGCCCAAAGAAGGGAGGAAATTATTAAGATTAGTGCAGAAATTAATGCAATTGAAACTAAGAAAACAATACATAGAATTAATGAATTGAAGAGTTCGTTCGCTGAAAGAATAAATAAAATTGACAAACCCTTAGCCAACCTTATCAAAAAGAGAAAGAAAAACCTCAAATCCATGCAATAAGAAATGAAATCACTATAGAATCTGTGGAAATACAGAAGATCATCAACACCTACTTCTAAAACCTTTATTCCCAAAGGATCGATAACACAGAAGAAATGGACAGATTCCTAGAAACATATGAATTACCAAAGTTGGATCAAGATGTAAAATTGCTGAATAACCCAATTTCAGTTAATGAAATTGAAAATGTAATTAGGACCTTACCAACAAAGAAAAGCCTAGGTCCTGATGGATTCACTGTTGAATTCTACAAGAAATTTAGGGAAGACTTAATGCCAACACTACTCAAACTCTTCAGTGAAACTGAAAGGGAAGCAAGTCTCCCTAACTCATTCCTGGAAACAAGTATTACCCTAATACCAAAACCAGAGAAAGGCAGAACTGAAAAAGAAAATTACATGCCAATCTCCCACATGAACATAGATGCAAAAATCCTCAATAAAATACTGGCAAATAGAATACAGCAAGTCATCAGGAAGATCATACACCATGATCAAGTGGGATTTATACCAGGAATGTAGGGATAGTTCAACATGTACAAATTAATAAATGTAATACACCATATCAACAGAGCCAAGGACAAGAATCACATGATCATCTCAATAGATGCAGAAAAAGGTTTTGACAAAGTCTAGTACCATTCATGATAAAAACCTTACAGAAAATCGGAATAGATGGTCTCTACCTCAATCTGATAAAAGCCGTATATCATAAACCAACAGCCAACATCTTACTAAATGGACAAAAACTGAAAACTTTCAACCAAAAATCAGGAACAAGACAAGGATGTCCATTATCACCATTCCTATTCAATATAGTTCTGAAAACATTAGCCAGAGCAATTAGACAAGAGAGAGAAATAAAAGGAATAAGGATAGCAAAGGAAGAAGTGAAATTATCATTATTTGCAGATGACATGCTATTCTACAAAGAAGACCCCCAAAAATCCATTGAAAGACTTCTAGATGTAATAACCAAATTCAGTAATGTTGCTGGATACAATGTCAACACTGAAAAATCAATAGCATTCCTGTACATAAACAACAAACTCACTGAGAAAAATAAGAAAAACCACACCCTTCACTACAGCATCCAAAACAATGAAATCTTTAGGAATCAATCTAATAAAGGAAGTAAATATCTATACAGTGAAAATTACATTACTCTGAAAAAGGAAATCGAAGAGGATTTCAGGAAATGAGAAGATATTCCCTGTTCATGGATAGGAAGACCAAACATTGTGAAAATGGCCATTCTCCCAAAACTGTTATACAGATTTAATGCAATTCCAATCAAAATACCAATTGCATACCTCAAAGAACTAGAGAAATCATCCCTGAAATTCATCTGGAACCAAAAGAGACCTAGAATAGCAAAGGCAATTCTGGGCGACAAAGGTAAGGCAGGAGGCCCCACAACTCCCAACTTGAAGCTATATTAAAAAGCCACTGTGATAATATCAGCATGATACTGGAATAAAAACAGACCTGAAGGTCAATGGAATAGATTAGAAGATACAAAGAGGGGCCAAACATGTACGCTGGAAGAAAGATAGCCTCATTAATAAGTGGTGCCGGAAAAACTGACTTTCCATATGCCAAAAAACTAAAACTAGATCCATGTCTATCACCATTCACTAAATTCAGGTGAAAATTGTTCAAAGATCTGAATATTAAAACAGAGACACTAAACTTACTAGAAGACAAAGTAGGTAAAAATCTTGATGACATAGGAGTAGGCAGAGAGTTCATGAACAAAAATTGAACTGCACAGGAAGTACTTCCCAGAATCAACAACTGGCATCTCATCTTATTAAAAAGTTTTTGCATGTCAAAGGAAATCGCCAACAGAGTGAAAGGGAAATCCACGAATTGGGAAAGTATCTTAGCCAACTGTCCCTCAGACAAAGGACTTCTATCTAAAACATATAAAGAATTAAAAGAAATCAGGCGCCTAAAATTCAAGGACCCAATCCAAAAATGGGCATCTGAGATGAATGCACACTTCTCAAAGGAAGAAATACAAATAGCAAATAAATACATGAAAAAATGTTCAACATCAATGGTCATTCGAGAAATGCAAATGAAAACAACACTGAGATTCCATATCACCCCTGAAAAATGGCCAACATCAAAAAATCAACCAATAACAAATGCTGGAGGGGCTGTGGGGATAAAGGAACTCTCCTCCAATGTTGGTAGGAGTGTAGACTGGTGTAACCACTGTGGAAATCAGTGTGGAGATTCCTCATGAAGCTCAGATTAGAGATCCCATTCAACCCAGCTATCCCACTTCTGGGCATTTCCCAGAAGAACTGAAAACATCATACCACAGTGATATTTGTGCACCCATGTTTATAGCAACCCAATTTGTAATAGCCAAATCCCTTTGAAACAACCCAAGGGCCCATCAATCAAGGAATGGATAAAAAAGATGTGGTATTTTTATACAATGTAGTACTACTCATAGAAAGATTGCATCAAGACATTTATAAGTAAATGGACATGACTTGAGACCATACTCATAAGTGAAGTAAATCAAACTCACATGTATAAATACCACATTGTCTCCGTAGTGTAAGAAACTGAAAAAGTGTATATGATCCAAAATCTACAATAAATACTGAGTAAGGGTAAGAAACTGCTCAAAGAGCAAAAGTAATTGGGATAGGGGAAAGGAAGAAAGGAGGAAGGGAAAAGGAATAAGACATAAATTTGTATATATGTGTACTTAAGATAGCTAAAATGAATATACTACTAAATGTATTAGTTATCTAAAAAGAACAGTTAATACTCATATGATTAGATCAGTTTTACATGTCTATATCTGTTAATCTAAACAACCCTTTTGAAGGGAACCATATGCAATATTGCAACCATTGTCAAATTCCTATCATCTTGTTCTGTAAACCAGTTATTGTATTGGATTCGTTGTTGTCATTTGTTTGTCTCTTTTGTGTTTTGTCTTTCTTTTCTGTGTCTTTTTTCTCTTAATTAAAAAAAAAACAAAAAAAATAAAGATCCACCAGGCTTGATGGCGCATGCCTTTAAACCCAGCATTTGGGAGGCTGAGGTAGGAGGAGCATTGTAAGTTCAAGGCCAGCTTGGGATACATCGTGAGCACAAGGCTGGCCTGAGCTACATAGTGCGACCCTGCCTCAAAAAACTTGGGTCAGGAGTTCAGGTGTGAGGTTGTGAGTTCAATCCCTGGTGTTGCATAAACAAACAAACAAATGAATAAATAAATATCCTGGGGAATGATAATAAGTGCCTGACAGTGCAGCTGGAGAGGAAGTAACAAGGTTGTGAGATGCAGTGGGGGTCAACATAAAAAGACTTAGTAACACTGATCCATTAATTGTCAGTGGAGAGAGAAGCAGAGAAGGAAAATTTTGGCTAGGATAGGATATCACTAAGAGAAAAATAATCACAAGAAGAGAATTAGATATAAGAATGAAGAATTCCATTTTGGAATAGAAACTTCCAAAAGTGGTCCATTCAGCCTGTATAGCTGCCCACTTTCAAATGAACCACACAAGCCTGGCCAAGGAGAAACACAGTGATCTCCAGAGAAGGCAACCCCACATACCTGTATTCCTAAATTTCATAAACTTAGATTCTTCTATAATCTAAGAAAGTAAGAGGGAGGTTCTTAAGTTGACCAATATTAGATTTCTTGACAGTCTTTGTGTATGGTAGACTAAGAAAGAATTTGATTATGTGTTATAGTATGTATTATAGTTTATGTTCCTGTGGCCCCACCAAGTCTCATGCAATGATTGATGCAGCTGAGTCTAGCATTCATGATTGGTTTGTTGTCTGGCACTGGGATTTATGATGTGAGTGCAGCACCCACCCAGGGGTGGAGCCAATATACAGTGTAAGGGAGGGAATAAGGCATTCTTCTCTCTTGCTGGTTCATGCCTTGCTGTTTGCAGCGGTCATGACTAGCTGCTCCCCAGCCACACCACCTTGCCTTGCAGCCAGCAGAATATGGACTAAAACCCCTAAGAACTGTAAGAAATAAACCTTCCCTTCCCTAATTTTGGGCATCAGGTATTCTGTTTCAGCAAAGAGAGAAAAGTAATTAACACAGTACAATTCATGGCCAATAGTTTTATATGATGCAAGTTAATACTTACTATATCTATGAAATCAGTTCTTCAGTAATTCCTATTTTACAGAGAGACAGTAACTTGCCCAACATAGTAAGGAGAAGAGACAGAAGTAAAACCTTGGTATTCAAACTGATTTGTAGCCATTACATTAGGATCAAGAGAAGAAGCTTCTCAGTCTTTCTCTAAATCATTTTTTTATTTTATATAATCCAAGTACTGAACAACCTAATGACTCCTTACCTTTTTACATAAAGGAATGCCAAGTATAAAGCCTAATTTATAATTCTGTAAATATGCAGTTCTTATATAATTTTCTCTTTTGTTTTCATTTTCCTTAGTTGTGCCATCGAAATTGTTTGTTCTTAATTACTCTGTAATTAACCTCCTGCTCAATTAGGCAAGAAGTTTTTCAGTCTTTACAAACCAAAATAGAAAAAATATTCTTTTCTTTGTTATAAACATTCAGCACACATTAGAGGTAGGTGAAGGTACAACTTTAAAAATCTCCCACTTTCCATTTAATTTTAATTAGTGAAGGTAATCTTTCTTTTTACTCTGGATGAAAATCTGCACAGCCTTCAAGACATTCCAATTCACATTTAGTTAATGAAAATTCTGCACTTGGGTCCTGTTTGGGCCCTGCCCAGCAGCCCCAAGTAAGAGGGGAACATCCCTTGCTGAATGGCACAAGCTGAAGGGCTGCAGAGTGAACTCTACCTAGCCATGGAGCCTTGTCACCTTGCTTGGAACCTGGTAGGATCCTGCCTAGCATCCCCAAATAGCCAGAGACCTTTGGTACATCACTTAGGTCCTGGTTGGGCCACATTCAGTGACCCCGAGTAGCCATGCAGCCTTGGTACCTCGCTCAGAACCCAGTAGGGCGCCACCCAGCAAGCCCAAGCAACTGGGGAGTTTTGATGTGCCACATGGCATGAGCTGGAGGCCTGCACAGTGTACTTCATCTAGTTGTTCAGCCTTGGTATGCCACTCAGAACCTGGTAGAGTAACTTCAAGTAGACACGGAGCTTCAGAGTGTCATGTAGGGTGTGCTGAAGTTCCACCCAACATACTCCCCCCATTTGGGGAGCCTTCGATTGCCACTAGGGACATGGCAAGGCCTACCTGATGACCCCCACTCAACAGGGGAAACTCCCTGCAGTCAGGACAGATATCCTTAACCCAGGAAGCAGTTGAGACTTTGCATGTGGCTGCCCAAGGGGAATACAGGAGACTGACAAAACAAAAGAGGAAAATGCAATCTTAAACCTCCAGCCCATCCCAAACAAACTTAGGACACATGGACATAGAAGAAAGTGTACACCTTACACTTGAAATTTCTGAAATGATAGCAATTGAAGTAAAGAAACAACTCCATGAAGCTGTAAAGGAACTCAGACCAGAAATGATCTCACAGGTTAAAGAAGAAATGATAAATATAATAATAAAAATGCTGAACACACCTAGAGAAGACATAGTTAAAAAAATAGAGGGGCACTGCAAAAAGATGGAAACCTTGAATGCACAATATAAGAAAGAAATTGAATGCATGAAACATGCAAAGAGGTATTGAGGAAATCAAAAATTCCATCAAAAGCTGGCAAAATAGCCTAAATGAATGTGAAGGTAGACTTTCAGACCTCAAACACAAGATTGCAGCTAGTGAACAGGAAAAGATCTTTTAAAAATAACAAGAAATCAGTAAAAAACAATTCAACAGTTGCAAGATGATACAAAGAAAAACAGTATAAGATAGATAGGTGTTAGTGCAAAAGGTGACAACACAATGATATCGAAAGACTATTTACAGATGCAAGAGTTGAAAATTTCCCAAACATGGGAAAGGAAACTGACATACAGATAAGTGAAGCATATAGAACTCCAATTAGCATAACCAAAATAAATTACACCCAGACATATAATAATCAACATCCCAGAAATTCAACATAAAAACAGAATATTAAAAACTGTTAAAGAAACAAATCACCTATAAAGGAAAGCCCATCAGGATCACAACAAACTTCTCAACACAAGCAATCAATTCAAGAAGAGCATGGAGTGAAGTATTTCAAATCCTAAAGGAAAATGGCTTCCAACCCAGATTGATGTACCCTGCAAAAATGTCCTTCAAAATTGATGGAGAAACAAGACACTTTCATGACAAAGAAAAGCTTAAGAACTTCATGACCACCAAACCAACCCTGCAAAGAATACTGAAAGATATTCTAGATAGTCATAAAAATAAATATGACTTCAACAACACCAACAGAAAAAAATCACTAAGCAAGGCAAGTAATTTAACAGAAGGGAAAGGTAAAGAACCAGCAGCAGAAAGTTAACATGACAAAAATAAGCCAATATATATCATTTATAATCATTAATGTAAATGGCCTCAATTTACCAATTAAAAGAAACAGAATGGCAGATTGGATCAAGAAACAACATTCAACCATATGCTGCATACAAGAAACCCTAAAGAAAATGCATAGACTGAAACTCAAAGGATTGAAAACAGTATGTCATGCAACAGGAACAAAAAAAAATAGGGGTAGCTATTCTGTTTGCAGACAATGTGAACTTCAAACCAAGAATGATCAAAAGAGATAAAGAAGGTCACTACATACTGGTTGGGGAAAAATTCAAGAGGAAGAGATAACAAACTTAAATATATATGCACCAAATATGCCCTCACCCAGCTATATAAAACAAATATTAATAGAAATGAAAAATCAAATAAGCAATGACAAAATTATAATGGGAGACTTTAACACTCTGTTGACACAAAGAGACAGATCAATTAGACAGAAAATCAGCAATGAAATAGCAGAACTGAATCAAACTTGTGAACAAATGGATTTAATAGACATGTACAGTGTTTCACCTAACATCAGAATATACATTCTTCTCAAGTTCACATGGTACATTCTCTAAAGTAGACCATATACTAGCCCATAGAACATGTTTAAATAAATGCAAAAGAATTGAAATTATTCCATGCCTATTATCTGATCATAGTGCCATGAAATGAGAAATTAATGACAAAAGAAACTGTGAAAACTCCATAAACACATGGAAATTAAATAATACACTCCTGAACAATCAATGAGTCACAGAGGAAATTAAAGAGGAAATTAAACAATATCTACAAATATCTACAAATGAAAATACAAATGCAACTTACCAGAACCTGTGGGACACAATGAAAGCAGTCCTCAGAGGGAAATTTATTGGGGTGAATTCTCACATCAGGAAAACAGAACACACACAAATAAAAAACCTCATGTTATACCTCAAACATCTAGAAAAAGAAGAACAAGTCAAACCCAAAGCCCAAAGAAGGGAAGAAATTAAAAAGATCAGAGCAGAAATAAATGCAATAGAGACTAAGAAAACAATACAAAGAATTAACAAATCAAAGAGTTGGTTCCTTGAAAGAATAAATAAAATTGATAAGCCTTAGCCAACCATATTTAAAAAAGAAAGAAAAAACTCAAATTCATGCAATAAGGAATGAAAAGGGTGAAATTGCTGCAGACCATCTGGAAATACAGAAGATCATCAATACCTACTTCGAAAAACTTTACTCTCATAGGTTTTATAACACAGAAGAAATGGACAGATTCCTAGAAACCTATGAATTGCCAAAGCTGAATCAAGAAGATGTAAAACTGCCGAATAACCCAATTTCAGCTAATGAAATTGAAAATGTAATTAGGACCTTACCAACAAATGAAAGCCTAGGTCTTGATGGATTCACTGCTGAATTCTACAAGAAATTCAAGGAAGACTTATGCCAACACTCCTCAAACTGTTCAATGAAATTGAAAGGGAAGCAAGTCTCCCTAACTCATTCCTGGAAGCAAGTATTACCCTAATACCAAATCCAGAGAAAGAAACAACCAAAAAAGAGAACTAACAGCCAATCTCCCTAATGAATATAGTTACAAAAATCCTCAGTAAAGTACTGGTAAACAGAATGCAACAAGTCATCAAGAAGATTACACATAATGACCAAGTGGGATTCATCCCAGGAATGCAGGGATGGTTCAACATATGCAAATCAATAAATGTAATACACCATACCAACAGAGCCATAGATAAGAATCACATGATCATTTCAATAGATGTAGAAAAAGCTTTTGATAAAGTCCAACACTCATTCATGATAAGAATGCTACAGAAAATCGAAATAGATGGTCTTTACCTCAATCTGATAAAAGCCATCTCTGACAAACCAACAGTCAGTATCATATTAAATTGTCAAAAACTGAAAGTTTTCACTCTAAAATCAGCAAAAAGACAAGGATGTTCATTATCACCACTCATTTTCAATATATTGCTGGAAACATTAGCCAGAGTAATTAGACAAGAGAGAGAAATAAAATGAATAAGGATGGGAAAACAAGATGCTAAATTATCATTATTTGCAGATGACATGATACTCTATCTAGAAGACCCTCAAAACTCCATTGAAAGACTTCTAGGTGTAATAAACAGACTCAGTAATGTAGCTGGATACAAATTCAACACTCAAAAATCAATAGCATTCCTGTACACAAACAACAAACTCACTGAGAAAGAAATAAGAAAAACCACATCCTTCACAATAGCATCCAAAAAAATGAAATACTTATGAATCAGTCTAACAAAGGAAGTAAAAAATCTATTCAGTGAAAATTACAATACTCTGCAAAAAGAAATTGAAGAGTATCTCAGATAATGGAAAGGCATTCCTTGTTCATGGATAGGAAGAACAAACATTGTGAAAATGGCCATTCTCTCAAAATTGTTACACAGATTTCAGGCAATTCCAATCAAAATTCCAATTGCATATCTCATAGACCTAGAGAAATAATTCCTAAAATTCATCTGGAACCAGAAGAGATCTAGAATAGCAAAGGCAATTCTGGGCAACAAAGGTAAAGCAGGAGGCATCACAATCCCTGACTTGAAGTTATACTACAAAGCTACTGTGATAAAATCAGCATAAAAAATCAGGAATAAAAACAGACCTGAAGATCAATGGAATAGATTAGAAGATACAACCTCAACTACAAACACACTCAGCCACCTCATGTTTGACAAATGGGTCCAACATGTTCACTGGAAGAAAGATAGCCTCTTTAACAAATGGTGCTGAAAAACTGGCTTTCTATATGCTGTAAACTAAAACTAGATCCATGTCTATCACCATGCACTAAAATAAAGTCAAAATGGATCAAAGATCTGAATATTAAAATAGAAACACTAAATCTACTGGAAGACTAAGTAGGCAGAAATCTTGAAGACATAGGGGTAGGCAGAGAATTCATGAACAAAATTAAACTACATGGAAAATACTTCCCAGAACCAACAACTGGGATCTCGTCTTATTAAAAAGTTTTTGCATGTCAAAGGAAATCTCCAACAAAGTGAAAAGAAAACCGATGAATTGGGAAAATATCTTAGCCAATTGTCCCTCAGACAAAGGACTTCTATCTAGAACATATAAAGAATTTTTTAAAAAATCAGGCCCCCAAAATTCAAAGTCCCAATCCAAAAATGGGCATCTGAGATGAATACACATTTCTTGACTGAAGAAATACAAATGGTAAATAAGTACATGAAAAAATGTTCAGCATCATTGGTCATTAGAGAAATGCAAATTAAAACAACACTGAGATTTCATCTCACCCCAGAAAAAATGGCCAGGATCAAGAAAACCACCAATAACATGCTGGATGGGCTGTGAGTAAAAGGGAACTCTTCTGCACTGTTGATGGGAATGTGGACTGGTGCAACCATTGTGGAAATCAGTCTGGAGGTTCTTCAAAAAGCTGGGATTGGAAGTCCCACTTAACCCAGCTATTCCACTTCTGGGTATATTCCCAGAAGAATTGAAAGCATCATACCACAGTGATATATGTGCACCCGTGTTTATGGAAGCACAATTTGTAATAGCCAGATCTTGGAAATAACCTAGATGCCTATCAACTGAGGAATAGATAAAAATGATCTAGTATTTTTATACAATAGAGTACTACTCAGCTATAGAGAAGGATCACACTGAGGCTTTTATAGGTAAATGGACATGACTTGAGATCATACTCTTAAGTGAAATAAATCAACTCACATGTGTAAATACTGTATTGTCTCCCTAGTGTAAGAAACTGAAAGAGTAAATAAGATACAAAATCTTCAATAAATATTGTGAAAGGGTAAGAAACTACTCAAAGAGGGAAAAATAGTGAGGGAAAAGGAGAAAAGAAGGAAGGGAAAAGAAAAAACATAAATTTGTATATATATGTACACTTAAGATAGCTAAGATGATTGTACTACTAATACTAGTAGTTCTTGAAACAAAACAATTAACATTCATAGGATTAAATCAATTTTGCATGTTTATATCTGATAATCTGAGTAACTCTTTTGAAGATAACTATGCAAAATAACAACCCTTGTTATGTTCCTACCACCTTGTTTTGAAAGCCTATATTGTTATTATTTGGGGCTCTTTGTTACCATTATATTTGTCTCTTGTGTTTATTGTTTTTCTTGTATTTTGTTTTGTTTAGCTTAGTTTTTCCCTCTAATACAGAAAGGATAAACGTACATGTATAGGCTTATACATACCTAGAATTTCTCTTAAAGAGTTTACAAGAATTGATTTTATTATGTGTGATGATGTGAACTGCTATTTTGAAGAAAATGAGACATTATGGTAGCTATTGCTGATTTTGTGTCATCTTGTTTTGAAGTCCAATAATGTTTTTATTCTTTGCTTTGACTTATTTTAGTCTGTTTTATATTATTTGGTTTCAATAATTGCGAAGGTATGGACAGCTATTTTGAAGAAAACAAGAGAATTATGGTAGCCATTGTTGATTTCCTATTGTTTGTTTTGAAGTTCTGTGTTGCTTGCATTGTTTTGAGCTGATCTGGTTTGTTCTGTTTTGTTTTGTTTTGCTTTGTTTTATTCTCTTTAAAATAAAAAAATAAAAATAAAGAAAATTCCTAAGGCTACCTTGAATTGCAAACCCAGTCTTCACTTCAAAAGTAAAAATGTCCAGTATAATCTTAACACTCTCTTTAATCCTCTTTAGAGGTGTATTAGTCAACTTTCCCTTCACTGCAAAAATATACCCAACACTTGCAACTTAGCAAAATATATTTTGACTCACTGTTTTAAAGGGTTCAGCCTTTGGTCAACTGGCTCCAAGAAATAATAGTATGGTGGAAAGGCTGGACAGAGAAAAGTTGCCTGTCACGGCAGACAGGAAAGAAAGAGAGGGAGAGAGAAAGAATACATCCTTCCAGGTCATGTCCCAAATTACTCACCTCTTCCAACCAGGCCACATCCCCTAAACTATGAATTTATCAATGGATTAATTCACTGTTGCATATAGCACCCTCATGATGCAATCACTTTACAAAACTCTCACCTCTAAATGCATGAGACTTTTGAGAGGCATTTTATTTTTTTTATTTAAGAGAAAAAAGACACGGAAAAGAAGACAAAAAGCAAGTGACAAACAAATGACAACAGCAAATCCAAAACAGCAATATTATAGGTTTACAAAACAAGATGATAGGAACTTGACAATGGTTGCAATATTGTGTATCGTTACCTTCAACACAGTTGTTTACATATACAGATACAGACATGTAAAATTGATCTAATCGTATAAGTATTAATCATTCTTTCTGAACAACTAATACATTCAGCAATATAGTAATTTTAGCTATCTTACATATACATATATAGATTTATGTCTTTTTCCTTCTCCCTCTTCTTTCTTGAGAGGCATTTTAAATATAAATTATAACACTTCACTCCTATCCCCCAATAGACTCACATCCATCTCATTATGTAAAATTAATTAGGTCATCTCAAAGAGTTGCCAAGGTGTTAACAGTTTCAACACTGCTCAAAAGTTCAAGTCTAAAGACTCCTCTGAAACTCAAGGCAAATTTTTAGTTATGAAACCCTGTAAAAATGACAACAAAAAGTTAAACACTTCCAACACACAATGGCACAGGCCAAACATGCCCATTCCCAAAGGAAGATTAGGAGAATAGAAAAGAATTGGACCAAAGCAAGACTGAAACACAGTAAGGCACATTGTAGCGAGCTGTGAGCTCTGAAGTGTTTGAGCAGCCCCATCCCAACAGCCTGGCTGGTTGCAGGTCATATGGCCTCTCTCAAGAGCTGACTCTATTCACTGCCTACAGCTTTCCTTCTTGTATGTTCCATGTTCTTCGCGTCTCCAACTTCCTGGAGTCTCCATTGCACCTTTGACTTTACCCTTACATCTTTATATATCAGCCCCTCAGGGGTTCCTGGCAGGGATTGTGACACTCACATATTGTTTGCCTCCTCAGGTCTTCCTCTACAATCTGGATGAAAGCATCCATGATCCCATAACCTTTGCATTTTGCATGCCTGCACAACCAGCACCAGGTGGATGATACCAAGGTCTGCTAGCAGCTCAAGCAGTAGCCAGACACTTTTGGGTTATGGACATCATCTCATGGCTTCTGGCATGGACTGTTCAGGTTCTGCCTAGGATTCTTCGGCCTTCATCATAGACTCTTCAGCCTTCCCTAGTAGATTCTACAGTATTCCATCATAGACCCATCAGCCTCCTGATACGGACTTACATGGGATACTACAGTAAGCTCCAGTCCTTGGGTTGGACTCTTCTGCATGTTCCCTTATTCAACTTTGTGGCTGATCATTATAAGCCAATCTTGTAATTTCTTATACAATTGAATACCTTGTGTTAAATCTGTTTCTCTAATAAACCCTGACTGATACAATTGGTAAGAATATAGTAATTAGGAGGCAAAGAGATATGAAAGAACCAGGGACAAAAACATACCCTTTCAGCTCATGCCCTCAATAACTCACCTCTTCAAATTAGATATCACTTTCTAACAGCACATTCAGCTATAAATTCCCTAATGGATTAATCCACCTTTGAGCATAAGAACACATGATCCAATAACTTTCCAAAAGTCTCACCTCTAAACACATGAGATTTGGGAGAGAACATTTGACATCTAAACCGTAACAGAAGATTCTTCCTCTACCACCTTGTATTTTTCCTCCCTTGGGTGGTTGCTTTCCCTCAGGGACAAAGACAGAGAGAAAATATTAGGGCTATAGGGAAATATAGGGCTTTTCTCTTCACTGATCTGATGGTAAGGTGGCTTTTAGGTTCTTTGGTGGTTCCTCAATGTTTACACTATCCTTTGAAGCTGCCTTAGAGAATTTTTACTTGATTGACTGCACAATAACTGAAGACACATGCTGGAAGATTTGTCCTATATATATTTCAGCATCATATATTTTATAATTAGCTTATATTTGTAATACATGATAATTACATTCATCTTGGCGAATTGGTACATATGCATATTGTATCTTGATCATATTTATTCCCCCTCCACACTGCCCTCCCTACCCTTCTTTTTCCATGTTTCTTTCCCATCTCCAAATAGTCTACCTCCTTGTTTTTTATCATCTCTCCTTTATTTTGCTCTGGAAATTATTTATATGTT
>RJWM01031187.1:0-22684 GCA_004363535.1 Dasyprocta punctata
TCAGCCTCCAGAAAGTACTGGGATGACAGGTGTGCGCCACCATGCCTGATTGATTTAGAATTGGTTTTGGAGAGTATCGCATGTGCCGGTTGAGCACAGTGGGTTGGACACATGCTCGCCTGCATCCTGCCCTCAAGTCCCATTGAGTGGTGAGGACAGAGAGGAGCAAGGGCCATCCACGGACCCGGGACAGAAGAGGAGAAACTGGGGGACAGGAAGTGGGAGAAGCCAACCCGAGTGCCCTGCTCCATCCCAGCACGGCCAGGGAGTTTGGGGCAGTCGCGGAAGGCAGTGGGCACGATTAAGCAGACGTCCCATGGACGAAGATGAAGTCCTGCTTCTCCTAGACGTTCCCTGTCCTGTGTCACCCTGGTAGGAGACTGGGAGGGAAAAGCTGCCATGTCACCCGGTCACCTAGCAGTGAAGTCCATCTGGTCACAGGCCCGCTGTCCCCGTATAAGAGAGAGACCCCAAGAGATGGACAAAAGAAACCGAGAAGAGAAAGAGGCTGTGCAAGGAACAAAAGAAAAGTCTAATAATTTTTTTGCTGAGACTCATTCAGGTTTCCACTAAAATGTCACTTCATCTGAGAGACCTCTCCTGGCCGCTCTGTCTCAAATTGTGTCTTTTATTACTCAGCCTTATTCCAGATAGCAAGAACAGAGGATGGAGGAGAGAAAGCTATTAAGATGAGTAATATGAAAACTTTCCCAGAGCTGAAGGGCCTGGGCTTCCAGTTTGAAAGGGGCCATTGAGTCCTGGGCACAATGAAGGGGAGAAGACCCCTCTCGGGCGCGTGCATCACCGTGAGATTCAGAACCCAGGGATAAAGAGGAGACCTTAAAAGCTTCCCAAGAGATGAAATAGTAGGCTTTTACAAAGGACCAGCAATCAGAATTGCCTTGGACTGCTCAATAAAAACATCAGAAGGTGCGAGAAAATAGAGCAAGGCATCAGAATCCCAAAGGAAAAGGATTCCAACCTATCATCCTAGGTCAGTTCAATTATCAATTAAGGATTGAAGGGAGATAAAGACATTTTTAGACGTGCAGTTTCTCAAAAGGCGCGCTTCCTGCACTCTTGGCATAAACCAAGAAAGGGGGTCACGAGGGACCCAGGGCATCCCATAATAGAAGAGGGGCAACTCAAGCAATGTTGGATAAATGGATGTAACCAGTCCAGATTGAAGGACAGAGGGAGAGATAGAGGGGAGAGGGAGGGAGGGAGAGAGAGAAAGGGAGATACCAAGATCTCCAGAAGGAAGATAGAATGAGCAGATGATCTGAATTCCTTAATATAGGAGAATGTTTATTTTTATTTTTGAGACAGGGTCTTTCTATGTAGTTCAGGTTAGCCTTGAACTCACTCTGTAGCCCAGGCTGTCCTCCAATGCACAGAGATATTCCTGCCTCAGCCTCCCAAGTGCTAGGATTACAGGGATGTGCTACCACACCTGGTGCTATGCGAGAACATTAAAAGACCATTAGAAATTCTAAGAAAAGTTACTGCTCAGTATGTAGAATTGTAAGCAAATGAAAAAAATAGAGCTAATTATCAACTTTAGGGAAAACAAAAAGTTGTGCAAACTGGGGTTGTATCTCAGTGGTAGAGTGCTTGCCTAGGAGGCACAAGGCCCTGGGTTGCATCCCCAGCATCCGAAGGAAAAAGAGAGAGAAACAAAGACATCTTGATACACTGGGTCATGTAATAAAAATCACATAATCAACAAGGTAAACATTAGGTATCTACTTGTGCAAGAGTTATAACCATATCAGGTAGGAAAAAGAAATAGGAACTGGTTTATCTATTTTTGCTTTTTTGAGACAGGGTCTCACTGTGTAGCCCAGGCTGGCCTCAAACTCATGCAACCCTCCTACCTCAGGCTCCTGAGTGCTAGAATTTTCGGTGTGTGCCACGGCACCCAGCTCTAGGAAGTGCTTCTATAAAGCTCATTCCTCATGCATTGTGCTGGCTCATGGACAATGGGTACAATGAACAAGTGGGGATGGTTTCAAAGCCTGTCCTGAGACATAAGACAAACATCGGAACACAGGTACACAAGGGTGACCGTGGTCACTTCTGGGACAAAGAGAAGGTGGGATGAGTTGTCACTGGTTTTCAGTCAAGGTGGATTTGAATATCCATGACTTCTTAAACTAGTAGAATCATTACTTGAGAGAAATAAAGACAATTTGGGAAAACTGCCTCTGTCTGATGAACAGTTCACGTTGACCTCCATCCTTAGCTGGTCTGAAAAAGAACAACACTGTGGCCAGAGACAACAGGTGCTAGAGTCATTTTGCCCCTGAGTTTCATCTGGGGGCCCTTGAAGTTTGCACTGCTCCAAAATCTCATCCTGCCAATGACAGATATTCCAATATTTTGCGGGGAGGGCTGTGGTTAAAGGATTTAGGTTCAGATTTTTTTTTCTTTTTGTCTTTTGAGACAGGATCTCACTATGCAGTTCAGGCTGGTCTTGAGCTCACTTGTTAGCCCAGGCTGGTGTCAAACTCACCAAGATCCTCCTGCCTCAGCCTCCTGAGTATTGGGACTGCAGGGGTGTACCACCACACCCAGTTTAGGTTCAGATTTTGTTTCTGCTGCACGTTACTGAGTCATGGTAGAAAAAGAGCACATCTGACACTCTCCGAGCACCCCAGGACTGATGGTGGACACTGAAAAACATGTCCCTGTCCTTCGGGCAGGGCATCAATCAGTGACCTCACTGGTAGAATGGAATTTGTTTATTATCCAGAAGCTTCTTACTGAGTACTTCTTTCCCGAGGTACTCACTGAGCACCTGCTGCATGCAGGATGCAGGACTGAGCCAGGATAAAATGCTCGGACAGTTTAGCCACTGAGCAGTGACAGAGGCTTGGCTTTGAGGTGGCTGGGGCAGCAGAGGACAGAGCTAGGAGAGTTGGGAACTTGTCTTCATGCCGCAGAGGCCCAAAGAGAAAGCCCTTCTGCTCTGTTCTCAGTGACGAGGATCAGTTTCACCCCACATAGACTGAGCTGTCCCCCAATCTCTTCCTCCGGGGATTATCTTCCGAGGGCCTGAGAGGTTAGGGTTTCCAATGTGAGGACCCTCAAAAAACACCTAGGTCACTTACTCCTATACTTTTGCAACACAGGCACCAGTAACATCTCCAGACTGACTGTGTGAGCCAACAGTTACTGAATGAAAATTCAGGGGGTGGGGGGAAGAAAAAACCTCAGCCACCCTCAGAAAACATGCAGAAGAGGTGGCGTGGGCCTGTGATCACTCTGGGAGACTGAGGCAGAAGGATCGCAAGTTCCAGCCCAGCTTGGGCATTTAGCAACTTAGTGAGACCCTGTCTCAAAATAAAGAATGAGAAGGCGCTGTCAAGAAAAAGGGCGGGGGAGTCTTGCCAAAGACATAGTTGGAAAGATACAATTTCAGAGCACAGGAGGGTTTTATAAATTGCATCTGTTTAACCACATTCAGGAAAAATGCGTGTTCTGGGCTCCTGTCTCTCCTTTGACTTGAGTTGTGACACCAGGGTGCCTCTGGCACGCCTCCCACCACCCTGCAGGGTCACCCAGCACCCTGGTTTGGCTTCCTCCTCCTCCTCCTCCCTTCCTAGCCTCTCCCAGATTCCCTGGATTCCCCGGGACCCTGCCCAGTGTGGCGCTCGCCCTTGTGGCCTCTGGAAGCACTGGCGTTGCTGACTGTCTTCCCTCCCCAAACCGTCTGTCCCCTGACCCTGGCCACCGCCCCCAGCAGTCCCTCCTGCCTCCCAAGCAGCTCTGCCTCCATGCTCCATCTGCTTTCTGCCACACCAAGGCGGGTCTCACCTGCTCGGCTCCTCACCCCTATCGACTGCATTCCCGAGCGTTTCTGTAGAGAAGATTCCCAGCCCCGGCCCCAGCATCACCTTCGGTCCCAAGCTCAGATCCCAGTTCTGAGGGGACACTTTGCCATCTCCCTGGAACTCTGGGTGTTGTGATCTGTATCTCAGTTTGACCCCAAAGCTTCATGTGCTCACAGATGTGGCTTTTCAGAACTGGCTGGGTCTAGGGCATATGATACTGGGGTTAAGTGTGTGTGGGACTAAATTAGCCTGCTGATTGGAATTAGCATAGTTCTGGGCGTGGATAACAGAAGCCCCACCCCGGGTGTGGGTGGCACCCATCAATAGGCTCCTAGCCTGGATGTAATAGAAAGGGGGAGAGGGAAGGCAGGTGGCGGTGTCTGCTGCTTCACTGCCTCCTGCCCGCCCTGCCATGGACTGTTTCTCCTCTGTGGTGCCCCTCTGCCATGCAGCCCTGCCTTGGAGCAGGGTGACTAGTGACTGAAACCTCTACAAACTGTGACCTAAATAAACCTTTCCCTCCTTTAACCCTGGGTGTTGGGTATCTTGTCTCAGCAATGAGAAAGTAACTAAGACCCCAGGAGGCACCCAGTGGAATACACTGCAAACAGGAGTTGATTTCCCATCCTAGCCTCTTCTTTCTTTTCTTCTGTCCTAGCTAATGCACTCCCCCACCCTCCTCCAAAGTGACACACTTAGTCACCTGGACACCTCTCTCTCCCTGTCCGTTTTCAAATAACCAAATGTCTACCCTACTGCTTCTCAGAGATGTTCTTTCAACTTTTGTTTTTATTTTTGTCTGTTTTTTGAGACAAGGCCTCACTGTGTAGTCTAAGCTGGCCTTGAATTCATGGGGATCCTCTTGCCTCAGCCTCTAGAGTGTGGAGATTACAGGTGTGTGTCACCACATCCAACTGCTGTCATTTTAATATTTTTAGTGTGTTTTTTTATTAGTGCATCTTTGTAGTATAGAATGATTACATTTACTGCGGGGAGCTGGTTCACGCACATAGTGCATCTTAATTGTTTTTTATCCCCTCCCCCGCCCCTTCTTTTCCCTCCAACTCCTGATCCCATTCCCATTTGAAAAAGTGCTTGTTCCATTTTTTTCTTCCATCCTCTTTTAAAAAACCTTCTTCCCTTTCATCTCTCATTCCCCTTCCCATTTGAAAAAGAGCTCCCTACCTCCATTATCTATCTTCTACTTTGCTCTTTGTTTATATTTTAGGTTTCTCCTACAAGAGAAACCATGTGGTAGTTAAACTTGTGTGTCTGATTTATTTCATTTAACATTATGGTCTTGAGGTGCATTCATCTTCCTACAGATGCTTCAAGTTCATCTTTTTTATGTCTGAATAGTACTCCATTGTGTATAATTACCACGTTTTCTTTATGTGTTCATCTGCCGATGGATATATAGAGTATTTGTGAGATAAAGCTACAATGAATTGTGCTCCTATAAACATAGGTTTGCATGGGTCACTGTAATATGCTGTCTTTAATTCTTTCAGGAAGATTTCTAGAAGGGGAATAGCTAGGTTGAATAAAATTTCTAGCTTTAGTTTTTTGAGGAATCTCCATATTGATCTCCACGGTGGCTGTACTAGCTTACATTCCCACTAACAAGGTAGGAGGGCTCCTTTTCTTCTGCACTTTTAATTTTTTTTTGTTTGTTGGTTTTTAGATAGGGTCTTGCTATGAAGTTCAGGCTGGCCTTGAACTCACTATGGAGTCCAGGCTGGCTTTGAACTTGTGGCAATCCTCCTGCCTCAGCCTCTCGGGTGCTGGGGTTACAGGGATGCAACATCACACCTGACTGCACTTTTAGTCTTAAAGGCTCAAAGACCTCAAATCCATTTCCATCAGCACTGCCTGGCTAGATCACCTCATTCACTGACTTGTACACATTGTCCTATTTTGTCCCCAGCCCCCTTGGTCTGTCAGCTCTCCAGTTCCACAGCTCTGCCATGGAAAACACTAACACACTCACGCCCCTCTCCACGAGAACACTGGAGTGAAAATAAAAATAGCAAGGAGCCTTTTCAAAAGTGGAAGGCTTGATGCTGACGAGCGTGCTGTGAAACAGGCAATCAACTTTATTGCTCATAGAAGTGCAATTTGCCAAACCTCCTCTGAGCACAATTTCAGGGCGCAGAAGGAGAACGGAAGTATACTCAGCCTTTGACCCAGTCGTTTACCAGCTGAGGAAAGAACGCCATCTATGGAAAAGCTCCTCGCTTTTATAAAAGCTTATTTATTGCATCATTAGATATGTAGAGAAAAATGGGAAATACCTAATTACAATAGGAGTTATCTATGGTACCAAAGCCCTGTTCTACAGTCATTAAAAATGATGTTTACTAATAGCAAAAAAAAAAAAAAGACAAAATATACTAAAATCTTAGACGTGATTACTTCTAACTAGTGAGATTATGGATGATTTTAATTTGCTTCTTTGTAATTTCCTATATTTTCCAAGTTTCCTACCATACATTACTATTATAATTAGATAAGAAATTTATTTTAAAGTGATGGTTAGATTAAGTTTGTGGTAAAAATGAGAAAAAAGCAGCATAGAAAATCATACATAAAATATAATTTCCATTTTGAAGGTAGCAATATGCAATATTGCAACCATTGTCAAATTCTTATCCTCTTGCTTTGTAAACCTATAATGCTACTCCTTTGGATTTGTAAAAAAAAAAAATATATATATATATATATATATAATTTCCATAAAATACAAACAAGAGTGTAATGAAATAAACTATTCATAGTGATGTCTTTATCGGATGGCACTGTGGTTTTTTAAATTTTTTTGTCGGTACCAAGGATCAAACTCACAACCTCACACCTGCCAAGCAGGCACTTAAGCCACTGAGCCAAACTCCCGGCCCTATTTTTTTGAGGCAGGGTGGCACTATATAGTTCTGACCATCCTTGCTCACATTGTAGCCTTAGCCGGCCTCGAACTCACAACGCTTCTCCTATCTCAGTCTCCCGAGTGCTGGGATTAAAGGTGTGCGCCACCATGCCTGGCAAAATAAGGAGATTTTTTTTTTCCCTGGGTTGGTACCAGGGATCAAACTCACAACCTCATGTCTGCCAGGCAGGCGCTTAAGCCACTGAGCCAAACTCCCAGCCCTTGTTGTTGTTGATTTTGACTTTCATTCCTTCCAAGCTCTAGCAGAGGAAGGAAGTGGAGACAGACACACACTCAGCACACTCCCATATTCATTACAAAGGATTTAATTCATGTCCCTTACCCTGTCTTACTGACCCCAGCTGATATTTTCTTAAAAATTGAGTTATAACTCAATTGCCATATGATTCCCTTTCTGTGGATATAATTGGTATTTAACACATTCACGGATGTGTACAACATCATCACTTTTTTTTTTGTACTGGAAATAGAACTCAGGACCTTTCACTTGCCAGGCAGGCACTGTGCCGCTAAGCTATATCTCCTGCCACCTCACCACTCTAAATCCAGAACATCCTCCCTCCCCAAGGAAGCTGGTACTAATGAGTGGTTCCATTTTTCCCTGACCCCAGCCTCTCAATCACTAATCTACATTCCATTTTTTATGCACTGGCCTGTTCTGGCCTTTGCAGATGAATGGATCATACAACACATGGCCTTCTCTGTCTGCTTCTTTCATTTGGCAGATTGTTTTCAAGGTTCATTTATGTGGTAGTCAGTCAGTGCCTTGGTTCTTTTTTATTACCATGTAGTATTCCATTTGTACAGGTGGAGTGTATTTTGCTCTTTCACTTATGGGCAGTTTTTTTTTTTTTTTAACATCCTCTGTGCCAGCCTGTTTCCTGACTCTGTCAACAAAAGGGGCCCGACTTGAGGACAGCATGTTCTCTAGTTAGAGGAATCCTGTTTCCCTTTCATTTCTACTCCTTTCCTTTCTTTTTAAGACTGGGTCTGTCTTAGTTACTTTTCTCATTGCTGAGACAGAATATGTGACACACACAGTTAAAGGAGTAGAGGTTTATTTGGCTCACGGTTTGTAGAGGTTTCAGGCTGTAGCCGGCTAACTCCAAGGCAGGGTGGCATGGCAGAGGGGCAACGCAGAGCAGGCAGGCAGAAGGCAGCAAGCAGCAAACAAACCACAAGAGACAAGTGGCAAGCGACAAGCGAAGACCCTCTCTCTGTCCCTTTTATTCTACGCAGACTATACACCCTTAGGGCAGGTAGCAGTCACACCCAGGGAGGGCCTTCCCATTATGCACACCCAGAACTATGCCAAACCAATCACCAATTTGCTAATCACCCACCCTCGATCCCAGCATCACACACTCCAGATCCAGTCACCTCTGAGAAAGCCCCACCTAGGACTGCACAAGGCGTTGGGGGTGCATCTAGACACAGCCATAACAGGGTCTTGCTATGTAGCCCAGGTTGGCCTCAAATTTGCAGTGATTCCCCCTGCCTTTGCCTCCGAAGGTGGGATTATAGGTGTGAGCTATCATTCCTGACTTTTCAGGTTTAATACAAAATCTACCTGACGTACTTAAGTGTGTGTGTGTGTGTGTGTGTGTGTGTGTGTGTGGTGATCCCTAAAACTTCATTAACTCCGGGCCACATTGGGTGCCAAGCTCTGGTCATTCAGCCTCACAGCAGTGCCATGAGATTACACAGCTCTGTTCCCTTTAAGTGGGAAGCAATTGAGACTTGGAGATGTCAGGAGCTCGTTGTAGCTGGGGTGTGGCGGGACAGGGGTTTGTGCCCGGTCACCCCAACTCTGCAGCTTTCGTGACAAACAGCATCACCACCTCTTACTTAGGGCTTGCCCCGGAGTCACGCGCCCACAATGGTCCCCTTGCTCCCTCCCAATTCCTGCTCAAATGTCACCTCGCCTGGGGGTCCGTCCCTTCTGCAAGGAGCAGCCACCCTACACCGTGCACACCTGCCGCTCTCATTTCCTCCTAGCGTTTCCGGTCTGCGGAAATGTGACCTATTTCGTGTCTGCCTCCCATCCCTGCTAGGATGTGAGCTTCCTGAGGATGGCGACTTTATTTTTTGGGTCATTGCTGTACGCCTCGGACCGACGACCCTGCCTGGCAGCGCGGAAGGCATTCAGTGGGTATTCACGAAGCTGATGAATGAAACGCGGGCAGTCCCAGCCTGGTTTTGGAAACACCTGAAGAATGCTGCCGCCAACAGGTGTCGTTCGGGTCGGCTAGGAAATCGCAGAGCTTCCGCACCAGGGCCTGGCAGCGCGGGTTTCCAGGAGGAGCTGCCCGCGAGCGCGGCTGAGCCCAGGCATATTTTAGGAGGCAGCGACGGGGGAAGGTACGGGCCGGTGGCGTCCAGCAGGCGGCTTGGCAGCTCTCCCAGCCCGCGCCAGCCTCCTTGGATGTGGGCTTTCGTGCTATATTCACACATCATCTAAGTGGGTTGTTAAACACAGGCCCCAGCTACCAAGGGATGCCATGGTTTCTCCTTCCTTGGAGATCTTTAAAAATAGGCAGAAGCATTCAACTGTCCTAAATAATTTAGGAAGGGAAGCGCGGGCACGGGAGGCGCCTACAGCGCATCAGGCAGTTGAGCTGTCATCGAACACAATCATCTTCAGGACTCTGTGGGGGTGCTTACAATTATCCCCATTTTGCAGATGAGGCAACTGAGGCCAAGGAAAGGTAAGGATCTACCCAAAGTTTCTGACAGCAGAGCCTGTGGCCTTCCCAGTACCCTCAGAGGCTCATGAGATTACTCTTTTCTTGTTTTTGTTTTGTTGTGGTGGTGGTTTTTGTTTTTTGAGACAATAACTGCCTATGTAGTCCAGGTTGGCCTTGAACTCACTATGTAGCCCAGGTTGGCCTCGAACTTGTAGCAATCCTCCTGTCTCAGCCTCCCAATTGCTGCAATTACAGGCTGGCACCACCATGCCTGGCACTGGGGGTTGCTCTCACAGATTAAAACAACACATGGTCCTCTGCAAGGCCAACACTAGTCAGTAGACGGGTAATAACAGTGCTGGCTGAGGGCTGGGGTGTAGCTCTGTGGCAGAGAATTTGCATAACATGTGCAAGGTCCTGGGTTCAATCCCCAGCACCACCTTAGCTCCCCAAAGTGACAGCATTTCTTTGAGGCAAAAGGTTGGGCCAGTTGCCCTGCCTCTGTCTCCTACCTCTGTGTTAATTCTAAGAAACCGTAAGTAGCAGAAAGTTGTATGTATCCTCCATCACTTGTTACTCTGGGAGAACTGTTTTTTTTTTTTTTTTTTTTTTGGTACTGGGGATTGAACTCACAACCTCGCGCCTGCCAGGCAGGCACTTAAACCACTGAGCTAAATCCCTGGCCTGGAAACTGTTGATTAAAGCAATCACAGAATTAAACATGGGACTCCTAAAGTAGAGGTGTCCTTTCATTAGTATGGTGAAATTGTTTCACAGGGTGGGTAGAGAGATGTGAAAGGAATTGTGTAAAACTTTTTTTTTTTTTTTTGCATCAGGAATCAAACTCAGGACCTTATGGTTGCTGGGCAGGTGCTGTGCCACTGAGTTATATCCCTGGAAACTTTTTTTTTTTGTCATTGTTGATTTTTAAGACAGGGTCTCACTATGTAGTTCTGGCTGGGTTTGAACTCATTATGTAGCCCAGGCTGGCTTTGAATTTGCAGTGATACTCCTGCCTCAGCCTCCTAAGTGCTGGGATTATAGGCGTGTGCCGCCACTTTCTGCAATGAAAGACTTACAGGCAAGAAGCAGAAGGAGAGAAAGTGAAGGGTAGGACTTGGAAGTGGCCCGTAGTTGATCCCCTAGGCACATCGTTTCCAAAGGTGCAGGGACTCTTGCTATCAGATAGCCCTGAGTTCAAATCCTCTCTCAGTCTAGAGGAGTCAAATAACACTGCTTGCCAGGTACCATTCTTGCCTTTCATGGAAGAGAAACCAATTGTGGCTGCCTCTGTTTGGGGAGCTCAGAGTGAGATGCTTCCACCCCTGCCGGTCTGGTTATTGCTCACCTAGACCACAGATTATGGAAGAAACTTGGGCCAAACACCACATCCCGGGCAGGCAGAGAGGGGGCTTGCATTCCTCTAGTTGGGGAAGGTCCCCTGGTGCAGAATCTGGGCAGAAACCGTGGGTGGTCCCAACCACCTCCAAGCCCCTGTTCATCCATCCACGTAGTGCGGAGAATACCTGCCCCACGCTGTTTGTTGGAAAGTTTTAAACTAACAGATCCAAACTGGTTTGTGAACCAAAAAACCTTTCAGTCAGTGGTAGTTCCTGCCACACCAGTGTCAAATCTATAGCATACGTTTTGCACACAATTCAGGGAAACTTTAGGGTAGCATTTATTTGTGAATTCTAGTGTGCAAATTTCAAAGAAACTTTTCTCACATAGGTAAAATAATATCAATATCAATGTCACCCTGAATATAATTAATAATTATATGCTCCTTTTTCTGTGTGATACCAGGAAATGAACACAGGGACACTTTACCACTAAGCTATATTCCCAGCCCTTTTTATTTTGTATTTTGAGACAGGGTCTTGCTAAGTTGCCCAGGCTGACCTCCAATTCAAGATTCTCCTGCCTCAGCCTCCCGAGTAGCTGGAGTTATAGGTCTATGGTACCATGCCTTCCTCTCTTTTTCTCCAGTGCTAGAGATGGAACCAAGGCCTTGTGCATGCCGGGCTTGTGCTGTACCACTGAGGTAGCCCTCAGTTCGATTAATAATTTCTTAAGGTAACCTCGTATGTCCATATTCAAAACTTCTTGGTAACTTCTAAATCCAGCCAGGCGACTGCCTGGTTCTGCAGGTTCTCTCTGTGGGCTCTGAGAGGATGAGCTCATTTTAATATTTGCCTAAGCCAAACAGAATTGGAAAGATACATCTGTTACAGGACAAAAAAAAAAAAAAAAAAAAAAATCAAGGACTGTATTTCAAGACTAACTACAGTTGATGAGGGATTTCCCTCTGTTTTGGTTATTCAGGTCACTGTCCCCCTCATTAGTACCGACTGTATTTAACACTGCCACACTTAATGAAAGCTTCCGTGGTTAAACACGTACGAGGCACGGTCTCTTGCTGCACGCTGTGTGTTCAAGCCTTCTAGTGCAATTCAGCCAACGCTGATTAAATGCCTACCGCATTCAGGAGCCTTCTCCTTGTAACCATTCTCGTGGAGTTCTCGAGCCAAACTCAAGGGTTTTTTCCCCCAGTAAATTTGATACTTCAGGAGGCGGATCCAGGCGCCTACCTTGGGAGAGAAGGAACAGTCACATTGTAGAATGACTTGTCTATGCATTTTAAGATCTCGTGAAAGATGCCAGGCATGGTGACATGCATTTATAATCCAGGCACTCAGGAAGCTGAGGCAGGAGGATCACTTCAGGTTCAAGGCCAGCCTGGGACATGTAGTGAGTTCAAGGCTAGCCTACTGCATATTGAGACCCAGTCTTAAACCAAACCAAACCAAATCAAACCAAAACAAAACATCTAGTAAAAGGAAGCCTTCCAGTTCCTTAGGGGACAAACATTTCATAATATAAATGTAAAAATCAATAAAGATTAAAAAAAAACTCAAAAAGGCCAACCTATTTGTCTCTTTTTACCCAGTGATGCTTTTCCTACATGAACAAAGAGCTCTGCAAACATAGGTGCTTGGCTAAGTCCAGGAACCTGGACTGGGCAGTTCCAGAAGTAGGAAAAACAGAGATCTCAATATGGCCTCTCTCCTGAGGACTAGAAATTTCTTTAAGCCAAAAATCGCTGCCCTTCAAGGCAGCAAGAAAGGGGAAAAGTTCTGAGCCAAGGTGAAAAAAATACAAAATGTAACATTTTTATTAGGCCTGATGTCAGCAATGAGGTAGAGAAAGGGGGCCTCTTATGTGCTGTTGTCTGGAGTGTAGATCGCTACCTTTCTGGAGGGTGATTTGGAAATAGTGTTGAAAGTCTTAAAAATGATCCTACTCTTAGAATTGACCCCAAGGAAGTCAATAGGGTTAAACTCAAAGATCTGTTTACTGGATGAGTCATTGTAACATTGTTTATAGTAGTAAAGAAAAAGAAAAAGAAAAAAAAAAAAAGGGAAAGAATCTAAATGTCCAAACACAGGGAACTGATTGAGATGGAGTTGATAATTTATCAGGCACCCTTTCATGATGGAATATTAGGCATTAGAAAGGATGTTTTAGAGTCAGGGTGTGGTGGTGCATACCTGTCACCTGAGCACTTGGAAGGCTCAGGCAGGAAGAGGAAGGCTGAGGCAGGATAATTGTGGCAAGTTCAAGGCCAGCATGGGCTACATAGTAAGGTCAAGGCCAACCTTGAGGGAGAGCTTGTCTCAAAAACAAAACAAAACAAAACAAACCCCAAACAAACAAACAAAGAAGAATTGATGTTGCAGAATTAGGGCTCTCAGCCAGCGTCTGTGGTCCAGGACATTTCTGAAATTATATGGAAAATCATGTGTGCAATGTGTGTGCACACTTCTAGGGGGTGGATTCTCAAATAGGGACCTGATCTGAGAGCATAGAAATAATTGTCATCATGGAAAATATTCAAATCAGAAAGATGTTGATAACATATTATTAAGTGAAAAGAATGGGAAGGGTAGATTAAGAGCAAACTTAATAAGGTCTCATTTATATAAAAAATGTGCGTGCATGTATGTGTGTATGTAAGAAAAAGAGTAAAAGGTCACCTAGCAAAACAGTAATCATGATTAGCTCAGAAAAAGTAGTGTTATAAGGGATTTTTTTTTCCTTTGTTGTATTTTCTGAAATTGCTACTATGAACACATATTACTACTAGAATAGGAGATCTTAAAAACCTAGGGTTGAGTGGGCTGCTCTGGCTGGCTAGGCCTCTGTCGCCCATCCCACCCCCAGCTCCATGTGTGTCCTGACCCAAGTGGGTTGAAGCGGACAATCTTCCCTGATAGAGGAGGACTGTTCTTTGGTTAAGGTATACAAGTAGCTGCAGTCCTCAAATGAGCTCTCAGGATAGGGCTGGAGCCAGGCATGGTGGCACACCCCAGTAATCCCAGTGCTCGAGAGGCTGAGACAGGAGGATCTTTGGGAATTTGAGGCCAGTGTGGGCTATATAGTGAGTTCAAAAGTAGTCTAAACTACTGTACATTGTGATTCTTCTAAAAAACAAAAACAACAAACAAATAAACAAACAAAAAACAGGCATGAGCCAGGTGTGGTGGTATATGCCTTCAATTCCAGCACTCGGGAGGCTGAGGCAGGAGGATCATTGTGAGTTCGAGACCAACCTGGGCTACAAAGTGAGTTCGAGGCCAGCCTGAACTGCATAGTGAGACCCTGCCTCAAAAAATAGGGCCAGGCATTTAGCTCAGTGGCATTAAATGCCTGCCTGGCAGGTGCGAGGTTGTGAGTTTGAGCCCTGGTACCAAAAAAAAAAAAAAAAACCAAACCAAAAAACAAGCATGGTGGCATGTGCTTCTAATTCCAGCCCTTGAGAGGCTGAGGCAGGAGGACTGCCACAAATCTGGACTATGTAGTGAGACACTGTCTCACAAAAACAAAAACAAACAAACAAAGGAGCTGGGAATGTAGCTCAGTGATAGAGCCCTGGCCTTTTATTTAGAAGGCTCTAGTTTCAATCCCCAGCATCACAAATAAACAAAAACACGAAAGAGCATGGGCTTTGAAATCGGGCAGCACACACACTATTTGAGTCCTGTGTAAGCTTCACTTGTCTAGGCCTTAATTTCCTCATCTGTAAAATGGGTATGACCGTAGTTTATAATTACTAGCTAGAAGACACCAGGCCTCAGCACAAGGTAAATGTTCCAGGGAGACCAGCTCCTGTTAGCAGTGCAAAGGGAGGACGAGCTGGGGTTTCCACCCAGGCTTGCAACTCCTTACCTTGTAAACTCCTTGCATAAACCTCGCTTTCCTCACCTGTGAAATGGACACAGTGGTGTCTACCTAGCTGGGCTGATCACAGCATTAGGGAAAACACGTGCATCATCAGGGCTCCAAAAAATGATGGGAATATTCCAAAGTAGAACTTCATGCTTTGGACGCTGTCAGCAGGTTCTTACAGAACCAATCCTTTTTTATTTTGTCATATTGTAACACAAATCTGCTCACATACGTCAGGCTAAAAGCACTGCAAAGTTAGGCCGGCCTAGCACAGGACTTCAAAACGTATGGCATTTCAGATGGGCTTGGTAGTGCACACCTGTCATCCCAGTGCTCGGGAGGCTGAGGCAGGCAGATTGTTGCAAGTTTGGGGCCAGCCTGACCTACATAGTGAGTTCAAGACCAGCCTGAACTACATAGCAAGACCCCCGACTCGAAAAAACAAAACAAAACAAAAAAACTCCACAAAATAACAACAATAGCAAAATGCAAAACAAAAACAAACAAAAGCCGACATTTCATGTGTAGGGCTAATGTCACCAGGGTCGCTAAGCGGTGCCCGTGGCTCTGTCCCTGTGCTCTGGTCCCGGGACGGAGCATTCTTGGTTTTTCTGTACCTACTGCAGTTTACGGCCTCTTCCCAGAACGTCAGCTACTGACCAGAAAATACAGCACAAAAAGAGCACTTGCGGGATTGCCGGAGCTGGCGCATGCGGCCCCCGGCCCGAGCCGTCTGTCCCATCAGCACCCGGCAGAGGTGAGCGGAACCCTGACGGGTGGCCACGCGGGACCCTCTCATCGCACTGCGGAAAACTGAACCTCGGGCCTCGTGTGTCTGTAACCCCGGCCCCACTGAAGCCCTCTCCTCCTGCCGCCTCAATGGGGCTTTCGGCCGGAGCTCGCGTCGCCCCGGCAGCCAGGGTCCAGGGCGCTGGCCATTCGCTTGGCTTTCAAAATACAGCCAGGTGCAGCCACTTCCTCCACTTCCACAGCTGCGACCCTGGCCCAAACCACCACCGCTTCTCAGTCGGAGTTCAGAAAATAATCGACTCAGCCGGGCATGGGGCATACACCTGTTACCCTGGCACTCTGGAAGGCTGAGGCGAGATGATTTTCAAGTTCCAGCCCAATTTAACAACTTTGGGAGATTGTCTCAAAATAAAAAAAGGCTAGGCATGTAGCTCAGTGGAAAGGCCCTGAATCTAATCCCCAGTACCACTAAAAAAAAACAAAAAACAAAAAACAAAAAAAAACAAACAAAAAAACCCAAAAAAAACCCTACTTATTAGAGCAATTTTAGCTTCCTGGTAAGTTCTCTCTCTCTCTCTCTCTCTCTCTCTCGCTCTCTCTCATTCTTTTCTTTTCTTTTTTTTTTGGTACCAGGAGTCAAATTCACAACCTCTTACTTGCCAGGCAGGCACTGTGCTGCTGAGCTATATCCCCAGCCCTCTTTCTTTTTTTTGAGACAGGATCTTGCTGTGTTACCCTGGCTGGCCTGGAACTCTTGGGTTTTAGCAATCCTCCTGCCTCAGCCTCCTCAGTAGCTGGGATCATAGATGTTCATTACCATGCCTAGCATATTAATTTTTAAAAAAAATTTTGCACCAGCCTTGCGTACCTGGGGTAAATCTCATTTTTTCGTGGTGTATTACACTTTTTGTACATTACTGAATTCAACTTGCTAGTATTTTGTTCAAGATTTTTGCATTTATGCTCATAAGAGATACTGGTCAGTAGTTTTTCTGCAATGCTTTTCTCTGGTTTTTATATTGAGGTAATGCTGGACTTACAGAATGAGTTAGGAAGTGTTCCTTCTACTTATATTTTCTGAAAGAGATGATCAAGAATTGGTATAATTTCTTCCTTAACTATTTAGTAGAATTGACCAGTGAACCCATCTGGGTCTGGTGCTTTCTGGTTTTTTTTTTTTTTTGTTTATTTATTTTGTTTTCAGGCCGAGTCTCGCTATGTATTTGACTGACCTTGTACTCACTATGTACCCAGGCTGGTCTCACATTGAAAGTGATCCTCCTGTCTCGGCCTCCTGAGTGCTAGGATTACAAGTATGTTCCACCATGCCCAGCAGGGCATAGACTTTTAATGACTGTCACGGTTTATATCTAGACGTCCCCCAAATCCTCATGACCTCATAGCGGGGCTCTGGGGAGGTAATTGGGTCATATGTGAGCGACATTCACCTGTGGATTTGTCCACCGTGGAGGTTTTAGCCAAACATGATGTTGGGAGGTGAAGGCTGGGGGGAAGAGGAGGGTCACAGGGGGTGTGGCCTGGCAGGATGCATCTCCCTCCTCTTCCATCTCCCTCTGCTTCCTGTCTGCCCTGCCAAGAACTCTTTCCGCACTGCTGAGCCTCCCTGTCTTGGAGTCAGCCCACTGTGGACTGAAACCTCCAAACCGTGAGCCACAATAAACCTCTCCTCCTTTAAATTGCAAATGTCTTGTATTGTGTCTCAGTGATCAGGAATTAACTAAGACAATGAGAATGGGATTGTAATAGAGTCCCCTATTTCATTTCTGCTCATAGTAATTTGTGTCATCTCTTTTTTTTCTTTTTAACAAGCTACAGGCTTATTGATTTTATTGATCTTTTCAAAGAACCAGCAATTGTTGACATTGATTTTCTCCACTGATTTCCTGTTTTCAATTTCATTGATTTTTACTGTGCTGTTTATTATTTGAGTTATTCTACTTACTTTGGTTTTAAATTGTTCTTTTTTTTTTTTTTTTGGTTTCCTAAAAAGAAAGATAAGATGATTGATTCTAAATCTTTTTTCTTTTCTTTCTTTCTTTCTTTCCTTCTTTTTTTTTTTTTTTTTTTTTTTTTTTTTTTTTTTTTTTTTTTTTTTTTTTTTTTTTTTTTTTTTTTTTTTTTTTTTTTTTTTTTTTTTTTTTTTTTTTTTTTTTTTTTTTTTTTGAGACATGGTTTTGTTTTGTACTTTAGGTTGGTCTTGAACTCACTATGCAGCCCAGGCTAGTCTCAAAATGCAGCTATCCACCGGCCTCAGTCCCCAAGTGCTGGGATGACAGGCTTGCCCCACCTTGACTGGCTTGACACCCACTTGCTAGGCACATCGCATATACATTAAGGATTAATATGTTTTCTTGGAAAATTGATGCTTTTATCATTATGAAATGCTCTTCTTTATTTTTGTAACTTTTCTTTCTTTGAGGTTTTCTTTGTCTCAAATTATTACAGCTTTTTTTTGATTAGTGTTAGCACAGTATATGCTTTCCATTCACTTAATTTCAATCTATATTCTTCACATTTAAAATAAGTTGTTTGGGAAAAAACAAAAATACAATAAGTTGTTTTGGGATAGGTGTGGTGGCACATGCCTGTGATTCCAGCATTCAGGAGGTTGAGGCAGGAGGATACTGTGAGTTTGAGGCCAGCCTGGGCTACATAGTGAGTTCAAAGCCAGCCTGAACTACAGAGAGACCCTGTCTCAAAAAAACAAAACAAAACAAAACAAAAAACAGAAAAACAAAAACAAAAACAATTTGTTTCTTACTCTCCTTTTCCTCTTCTCTTCTCTTTTCTTCATCTTCTTTTTCTTCTTCCTCTTCTTCCTTCTCTTTTTCCTCCTCTTCCTCCTCCTCCTCCTTCTTTAGTGATACTGGGGATTGGTCCTAGGGATTTTGCACTGAGCTACATCATCAGTCCCTTTTTATTTTTTATTTTTATTTTGAAACAAGGTCTTGCTAAGTGATCAAGAGGATCAAACTTGTGATCCTCCTGCCTCAGTCTCCCAAACAGGTGGAATTGAAGGCACACACTACCACACATGGCTTAAAATAAGTTTGTTATAGATGACACATAGTTGGATCTTATGTTTTGATCCACTTTGACAGTTTTGCCTTTTAATTGGTGTGTTTAGGCCACTGATGTATAAAGTGATTATTGATATAGTTGAATTAATATCTACCAATTTGTTACCCTTTTCTATTTGCTGCACTTGTTCTTTGCCCTTGTTTTTGTCTTATACATTGTACCTGCTTTTTGTGATTTTAAGCAAACATTTTATATGATTCTATTCTCTTTCCTTTCTTAGCATAGCAGTTATATTTCTTTTTAAAATTCTTAACTGTTTTACACATCTTGAAATAACATTATACCACTACAAAGGTAGGGCATGTACCTTCTTTGATATTATTTCATCCTTTATGTAGATCCAAGTTTTGGCCTACGTAATTTTTCTTCTTTTCTTTAACCATTTCTTTTAGAGTCTACTAACAATAAAATCCCTCAATTTTTGTTTGTCTAAGAATGTTGTCTCAGGGTTTAAACCCAGGGCATTTCACTGAGCTACATCACCAATCTTTTTAAAGATTTTATTATTTTGAGACATGGTCATTTGAAGTCACTAGGTTGCCCAGGCTGGCCTCAAACTTGCAATCCTCCTTCCTCAGCCTCCTGTGTGCAGGATACAGGCCTATGCCATAATGCCTAGCTCTCCTTCACTTCTTTTTTTTTTTGTGGCACCGGGGATTGAACTCACAACTTCACACCTGCCAGGCAGGCGCTTAAGCCACTGAGCCAAACTCAGATTTTTAAGACAGGGTCACTACGTAGCTCACGTTGTAGACCAAGCCGGCCTCAAACTCACAACGCTCCTCCTACCTCAGCCTCTCGAGTGCTGGGATTAAAGTCATGCACCACCACACCCAACTTCTCCTTCACTTCTGAAAGGTAATTTTGCTGGATACAAAATTCTAGCCTGGATTTTTCTTTATTTTTTACTTTCTGCATTTTGAATAAAATATGCCTGGGACAGAGTTGGGGCTTTTTTTGTTTGTTTGATTTTTTTGTTTTTTTAATTTATCCTCTTGTTCTCTGAGTTTCTTGGATCTGTGGTTTGATGTCTCTGGCATTCACTTTGGGGAAATACTTACTTATACGATTTCTTCAGAGTTTTCTTTTCTTTTCTCCTTCTGCCATTTCCTTTATGTATAGGCAACACCTTTATTTGTTGTCCCACAGTTCTTGGGCATTTTGTTGTATCTTTTTCAGTCTCTTTCTCTTGTTGCTTTTCATTTGCGAGTTTCTGTTGAGATATCCTCTAGCTCAGTAACAGTTTCTACAGTCAATGTTTTGTCTTCTAATGAGCTTACCAAAGACATTATTTTTGGGTTTTTTGGTGTTTAGTTCTCAGTTTTTTCAGATAATGTCTTGCTATGTAGTCTACACTGGCCTCAAACTCACAGTAATCCTCCTGCCTCAGTGTTCTGAGTTCTAGAATTACAGGCATGCACCACCACGCCCAGTGCAAAGGCATTCTTTATTTATTTTGCAGTGTTTTTTTATCTTTATGGTTGTATTTTTATTTTTATTTTTTTAGAATTTCTCTGCTTACATTGCTTTTTTAAAAAATTATTTATTTATTTATTTTTTTTGCAGCACCAGGGATTAAACTCACAGCCTCACGCTTGCCAGACAGGTGCTTAAACCACTGAGCCAAACTCCCAGCCCTAGTTTTTTGAGGCAGGGTCGCACTATGTAGCTCAGGCCAGCCTTGTGCTTGCACTGTAGCCCAAGCCGGCCTGGAACTCACAACGCTCCTCCTACCTCAGCCTCCCGAGTGCTGGGATTAAAGGTGTGCACCACCACGCCTGGTTATTGCTTTTTAAATTATTTTAAATTTTTATGTTTTTGGTGGTCCCGGGTATTGAACTCAGGGGTATTCTATCACTGAGCTACATCCCAGCCCTTTTTATTTTTATTTTAAAACAGAGTCTCACTAAATTACCTGAGTTGGGATTGAGTTTGGGATTCTCTTGCCTCAGCTTCCTGAGTGCTGGGATTATAGGTGTGTGCCACCACACCCAGCCTGAGCCTAGTTTTAATTTTGTCTCTATTACTTCTAATTATGTATTGCTTTTTATTTTCTTTAGTTTGGTTTTGTCTTTTAGTATGCCTTGTAATTTTTCTTTGTAGCCAGATAAGATGTACTGGATAAAAAGAACGACAGCAAATTGGCCATTAGTGATATGGTGGTAAAGTGTGGGGAAGAGGGAACATTGTTTAGTGTTATAATTCTCACTCTTGTAGTGAGCCTGGGTCTCTGGGCTGTGAGCATCACAAGTCCTTCTTGGTCCCCTGACCCCTTAGGTAGGACAGGATTACTAGAGTGGGTTGGAGTTGACTATTTCCCTTCCCCTAGGTTAGGTGGGCTCTGATGAATCCCCAGCAGTTTGTGTTCTGGTAAAATAGCTTCTTTTGGGGGCAGGTCTTGTTAACAAGAGGATGCCCTGGTGTGTGTTCAAATGATTATGTTTACTTTACTCTGCCAGAAGCACCAAGGACTTTTCCTCCAGTACTCATCCTGGGTATGTGGATGCACTCCCAGAGGTAAAAATCAGTGGATTTAGAGGGATTCCCTTCTAAGACTGAGCTCCCCTGGAGCTTTTAATTCTCAGATTTGTCCACACTGAGTCTTCAATGACTGTGCTGGTTTTTCTGCCTAGGTACTGGTTCCTGCAGAGGTGTCTGCTGCAGTAACTGATGACTCCAGCTTGTCTGTGACCTGACTTTCCTAATAGATTGAGGAAGGGAGTTGTCGATTTTTCAGTCTGTTTAGTTCTTTCATAGTCGTTAGGCCGCAGTCACTTCCCAACTCCTTGCAGGCTGAAGCAGGAACCGACAGACTCCCCTGGAGTTTTGCTACAGCATCCTTACTGGTGCTCTTCTTCAGTCTTTGTCCACAACATAGTAACTCAAATAGATCTTTCGAATAATCAGATTATATTACATTCCTGCTCAAAGCCCTGCAGTGGCTCCTGATGTCACTCACAGCAAAATCCAAGGGGCCCTCTTTGTCCCATCTCCAGCACTCCGACCTTATCCTCTTTTTTCATTCCCTTTCTCCTGTTTTCTTTTTTTTTACAATGCCAGGGATAGAACTCATGGCCTCACCCATGCTGGGCAAAGACTCTGTCACTGAGCTACACCCCTAATGCTGTGTGCATATGTGTGTATATACGTATGTGTGTGTGGTGGGATATTAGAGACTGAACCCAGGGTCTTTGCACTGAGCTACATCCCTGATTCTCTATTTTTTATTTTGAGACAGGGTCTCACTAAGTCACTAAATTACCTAGATTAGCCTCAAACTTGAGATTCTCCTGCCTCAGCTTTCTAGACCCAACCTATTTTATTTTATTTTATTTTTTTTGCGGCACTGGGGATTGAACTCACAACCTCGCGCCTGCTAGGGCAGGCGCTTAAGCCATTGAGCCAAACTCCCAGCCCTGGTTTTTTGAGGCAGGGTCACACTATGTAGCTCAGGCCGGCCTTGCGCTCGCATTGTAGCCCAAGCCAGCCTCGAACTCACAACGCTCCTCCTACCTCAGCCTCCCGAGTGCTGGGATTAAAGGCATGCACCTTTAATCCCACACCTGGCTGACCCAATCTATTTTAAATTTTGTTTTGAGACAAGTCTTGCTAAGTTGCCCAGGCTGTGCCCCATCTTGTGATCCTCCTGCCTCAGCCTCTCAGAGTGGTGAGATTACTGGTTTGCACCCTCACGCCTGGCTTTCTTCTTCTCTCTTACCAGATCTCCTCTAGCCATACCCGCTGCCTTGTTGTGTTGGGAACCTCTCACATCTGTCTGATCACTGTGGTTGTGCACTTGCCGTTTCCACTGTCTGGAACAATCTTCCCTAGACCCCTGCATAGTCCAGTCCTTCCTTTCTTTCAGCTCTTGGTTCAGTGAGGTTTTTCCCTAATCCCTCTGCAGAGGATAGCAGCTCTTTCCCTATCATCCTACTGGCTCCACAGCACTTAGCACTCCTCAATTCCCTATGTATTTTACTTTTAAAAAATGTTTACCTTCTTTCCCCGCCAGAATATAAGGCCCACCAGGGCAGGGGCTTTGAATCTGTACTGTTCACTGTTGTTACACCCGTGGGTGGGCTAAGTCCTCGGTAACGGTGTGTCAAATGGATGATTATCATACTTACCTAGGTGGG
>RJWM01031188.1:0-22664 GCA_004363535.1 Dasyprocta punctata
ACTTTCAATTATATATTTATTTCAGAATTTTAAAATGACATCATTATACTTTAAAACTAGCTTCAGAAGGAAATGAAGCTTATGTTTGGTAACTGAAATGGACAATATTGAAAACTATGCACAAGTAACTCCTGAGAAAAATTATAGCCAAGATAAAATGCTCATATGCTCAATTTATTCCATGATCCTTGAATCTCTTAGAATTTAAATTGTATATTAACCTGATAACAGTTAATTAGGATAGAATATAAAGTAGACACCAATTTTAATTTTTAGATACATGTTTAAGCTTTGAGCAGACTTATAACTTAATAAATTTGAATCCAAAAGATATTGTTTGCATTAATTATCTAGAAAAAGGGGCAAGTATTTAGAGTCCAGGGCTGACATACAGGCATTTACACCATTAACTCACGCATTCAAGAACCCAGCCCTGACCCAAATTCAGCCCTCTCAGGCATGGTACACCCTCATTTCTCTGTTACCAGTTCCAAAACTGCAGTCCCCATTCTTGATTTTTCCCATCATCTTGTTGTCCAACTGCTAATCAGGCACCATAGGTATTGCTTCAAGTAAAGCAATACCACCTTTTAGTTCTCAGTCATAGTCTTTAGGAAAGTCATCTCTGCTTAGCCACATCTTTCACCCCCGAACCCCACTGACATCCTATCATAGCTCTAAAGTGACTGCTTCCTGAAGTCTCCTATGGAATTCTCTTCACCCCATCTTTCATCATTTCTCTCACACTTGCTTCACCGTGTTCAACTTTGGGCCTTTAAAATATGTTTGCTGTGTTGCACAGAAAGTACTTTTCTCTTAATTTTGTCTGTCAGTACCCATCTGACCCTGACCTTCAGCTCCGTTCCAAGGCAGGCCTTACTTGAAGTTCTCCCAGGGGTCCTCTAAATCACTGAAATAGCTGTTGTCAACATGGACATCTAGACAGCAATAAGGTCTTCTGTTGTTCTCCAGCGATGACATCTTTACCATGGACTCAACTCTTTAAGACAAGGTACCATGTCTTTGTCTTCTCCTGATCCCCACATGGAACGTGGAGAGCTGTACGTGTTCTGTTATACTCTCTGAGTAGATTACAGAGATCCTCACAAAAACTAGGTCAGTAGTTCCTGATCAGGTATAGTGTTGGTCTTTCGGGGGACATTTGGCAATTTTTGATTATTGATGTAAGGCATTTTTGGTTATCGAAGCTGTAAAAGGAGGTCCTACTGCTATCTATTGAATACAAGCCAGGGATAAACCGCAGACAAGGCACAGAAGTGTCTGATATTGTCCCCAAAATGTCAACAGTGCAAGGCGAAGAAATGTCGCTGAACTGGATGGAAGAGTTGATTGTAAATAATCAAAGATCCTACACTTTTCATCAAAAGAAGTTCTATGGATTCATCAATCAGACACAGATATGAATTTCTTTTCTTTCTACAGTTTAGGGAAGATCAAAGAAATATTCCAGAGATAGCCAGAGGTGATTTGAGTTCTTTAACCTTCCGCCCCTAAAATATCAAAGATAAACTAGTCTACACTGTATTCTTCAAGACATAAAAAGACTATCTTGATCCTTTGAGAGCAGGTATCTTTATTTGTGTTAAATTTGCTCTTTAGTGTGTGCTATTCACCAGACTCTGCCCTTACACATATGACTTCCTACAATGGGGTTTCTGATGGGGGGGTTGTTTATTTTGGTTGTTTTGTTTTTTTGGAGACAGGGCCTTGCTGTGTAGTTCAGCAGAGCCTTCATCTTACTATGTAGCCCAGGCTGGCCCTGAATTTGAGGCAATCCCTCTGTCTCGGCCTCCAGAGTGCTGGGGTTATAGGCGTGCATCACCACACCCTGCTGGGATTTTGTTTTTATGCCAATGTATTTGTTGATACTTAAATTTTAATTACAAGTAAATGACAAAATAGTCATGGTTTTGATTTCTTTCCAAGTAGTTGCTCATTTTAAAATATATTTTGTATGTATTAAGATATGAAAAGGAAAGGAATTGGGGTAAAATGAATTCAAAAAATTTTGACATATAAAAAGGAAACTTTGAGATGTTCTTAAAGACATGAAATCATTTGGAATTTTGCTCTATGGCAAAGAAAAATGAGAAATATGAGGTTATTAAACAAATACTTTTTTTTTTCAAACTTTCCTCTAGGTGGAGAAATAAATCAAAAGGCAGTGGGTGTTGTTACTCATTTGGCTTATGTACTTTTCAACAAGCAATCAGACTCCTACCAGGATATTTTGGAAGATAAAGAACACAATTCTGTAAGAATTTGCAAATATTACATATATCATTTTTATTAAGCTGCATCTATATTTTGACCAATTCCAGAATAGTACATAGTCTAAATATAATATTGATCAGCTTTCCTTTTTTTTAAGATTTTCTAAAAATAAATCAAGCATAGGAAACATTTAATTCCTTAATAGTACTTGATTTGCTGTAGGAGTTTAACTGTGTACTTTTATTGCCTTGTTTTTTCAACATATTCATTTCAGTCTGTACAAAACATTCAAATAATTTGGTACTGGAATTCCATTCATTGGTGAACTAAGGTACCATTCAGATAATCAAGTGGGATCACTCTTGGTCCTTGTAGAAGAAATATTTCTAGAAATAAAAATACTCTTACTCTGTTTCTTCTGTAATTTTCACAGTACTCTGGTGGGAGTTTTATGATCTCTAATAGAGATTTGGCCCAGACAAGACATGCTTAAACTGAGGGTGTACCCCTATAAACCAAAATGAATTATGAAATAGCTAGAAACACTACAACTTCTCTGCAAATTATTTCAACATGTTCTCTATAAACTTTCACTAGTTTTGTATTTTAAAAATTTAGTTGATAATGATTTAAATACCGACTGAAAATACCATGCACCAGTCACTAGTAAGAACCAGACACTGGTGAGCACAACAGATATTTTTCCATTACAAATTAGTGTAACCAACAGATAAGAGTCCAACATCCATACCAATAAACACACTCAACTAGTTCAGTCAAAAATAGGCATTAAATGCCCCTTGTGTTCTGGATCTGTGCCAGACTTGGAGCATAGAGTTCCTGAGCCCCTGAAGCTTATATTCTGGTAGGCAAATAAGCCAGTAATCACATAAACAAGTAATAGATATTGTGAGAGGAAGCAGTGCTGGGAAGGGGAAAACAACCTTCTGTAAAGGCACAGAAAATCTTGGATTTGGGATAAAATGTTTAGAGACCCAGAGGTCAGGGAAGACCTCTACAGTTGGTGATGTAAACAGAGAGGTGAATGAAGAGCAGTCTTGTCGTAGTGTGAAAAAGAACTGTGTACCTGCAGTGGGTGGCATATTAGGGAGTCAGCAAGAGGACTGGAGGGAGGAAAGGGGATCACGGTAGGAGATGAGATCACAGAGATAAGCAAGTCCCAGATCTTTTCTATGCTAGATACCGTTGGTGATTACAAACTGCAGAGAGTATGTTAGAGCAAATACAAGGTGTTAAGAGAATAGATAACAAGGTGCTACCCCTAACCTGAAAGTCAGGGGAAAGTTCTTTTATGGACTGAAATGATTCCCCCTGCCAGAATGGAAAATTAATTTACCTCTCAAAGTAATTGTATTTGGAAATAGGGCCTTTGGTGATATAATAGAGATTAAATGAGGTCATAAGGACAAAACCCTCACCCAACAGGACTGATGCTACACTTCTACAAGGAGGAGAAGGTACAAAGGATGAAGGTTACCTGCACACAGAGAAAAGGCCACATGGAGACTCAGCCCTTGTGGAAGGCCATGTGACAGTGAGAAAGAGATCCTGAGAGACCCTGAAAGAAGCAAGTCCTGCCAACATCTTGACCTTGAACTTCGCCTCCAAGCTGAGAGGAAGCATGCACTATTTCAGGTCTGCAACCTCTGGTAAGTTTTTGTTTCGACACAAATGACTAACTAATGTGGCTTCTCTGAGGAGGTGGCCTTTGGACTGAAAATGGAAGGAAAAGTAGGAATTAGAAGCATAAAGGAATGGTATGTGCTGAGACTTCTGCATGTAGGCAGCAGTTGGAACATTGAAGAATCAGGAAGAAAGCCTCTAGGCTGACCAGAGAACAAACATAAGAGAAGCACAGCAAGAGATGTAACAAGTAAAGGAAAGCCAAGTCAAACCAGGTCTGGAAGACGCTGACTGGGATTTTGGTCATCTTCTTAAAGATGGCGACATGATTTGCCTGTTAAAGCCTCTTCCGTCTCTGGATAATTGGAGTAGGGAAAGAGTATGCACAGGGAGACCCCTGCAAAGGGTCCAGAGAAATGAAGCGGTTGAGATGGGGATAGTGGCAGTGGAACTGGAGAGAAATGGATTGACGTTGGTGGATGAAGAGAACAAGTCAAGAATTGCTCTTTCATTTCTGGAATTTCAGAAGAAAGTTGATGTCGTTCTTGAGGTGAAGAACCCTGGACTTATAATTTACCTTCAACCAGACCAGTTCCACTTGAGACATGTTGAATTTAAGAAGCTTCTGAAACATCCAGAAGAGAATCAGAAAGTAGATGAATCTGGAGCTCAAAGATGAGACAGAGAGTATATCATGAGATAGAGATACAAATGTAGGTGTCAACAGTATATAGTACAGTAATCAAGGCCAGCTACAGTGTGCATTCTCTATAAGCAAGTGCTTTATGTTTTAGCCACAGACGTATCACAAGTGCATCTACTGTGCTGACAGACAGAAGGTACTCAGTACATGTTTGACTGGAATGAATGGGGAAGAATGAATGGACTACCCAAGAGAAAAAAGCAAAAGAGATCTTGAATGAAACCTGTAGAAATGCCAGTGTTTATTGGCTGAGTGGAAGGGAACTAGCTCCGGGAAACAGCAACAGCATAATCAGAGAGAGGAAGAAATCAGTACACTCTGCGTTTTGAGAAGCCAAGGAAAGAGAGTGTTTCAGAAGGAAGGAGAAGCCATAGCCTAGCGCATGCAGAAACACTTCTGCCTCCTCATAGCTACAGAGGTTTTTAAGTACTGGTGTTTATATTATCACTGTTGTCAGTCTTGAAGCCTAGAAAGAGTAGATCTCTTATATGTAAGATGTGCCTTGTAATAACCTGCTGGAATAGCTTTTAAAAGCACATCTCTGACACATTCCCAACATGAGTGTGTATATATATATATAATTACATCATCATTCTTTGTATTAAATTATGATTCCAATGACAAATGGAGAAATGCATTCAGCTGATACAGTGCCAATAATTTCCTTGACAAGTTTACTTGGCGCATGTTCTCTAGAGAGAAGCTCAACAGTGCTGTGCTTTGCTCCATCTTCTTGTGCTTTACTTGGTGTTTCCATGTCCTTTGACATCAGAGTAATTTTATTCACTTCATGCATACCCACATGACGTGTCATAGTCATGTTCTTGCTAAACAGTAAAAATATTGTATGGTACCACCTGTATACCTTGTTTAAAAAAAAGAAGATAAACTGATGAAAGGAAAAAAAATGTGTCATTCTGATAAAGATTGTAATTACTTGTCAAAGTTTTAAGTGTAATTTGTCTAAACCTCATTATTTGCATATAGATTTCTGCCTTGTCATTAACTAGGGGCCCTGCTGACGATGATTCTGTACACTCAGGAGCATGGTTATCTTATAACTAAATTGGGGTCACGGCTCTCAACCTGGAGATTAAGGATGTTTACCAAAGAGTCCTGCCAGTACATCTCATCTGACTGGCCTTTTTCTTGAGACAGATAATCCACTTGACTTTTAGATATTATTATCTGCAGTGGAAAAACTAGGAGAAAAGTCATTAATTAGTGCTTGGCTTAAATCTCAACTCTAACATAAATATTTAATTTAAGGAATACTTCCCCCTCTCCCTCCTAGGTTTATTTTTCTTCAGTAGACATATCTACTTGATATTTTATTATATGCCTATTACTAACTTGGCTTTGGTCAGTTTTCCCTGGGAAAATACTCTTTATGTGAACTGGGACACTGTTTCTCTGTTTATTGCACCCCCAGATTGAAAAAAAACAAACAAAAACAACAACAACAAAAATGCCTGACAAGTTATAGGTGTCCAGGAATATCCACAGAGAAAATAAATGAATAGATGCTTTAAGTGTAGTGGGAGGAGAGAAATACAAAAATGCTGGTTGGGCTTGCAATTTAGAGACACAATTCCTGATATCGATAGAAACTTTTGAAATCCAAGCAAACGTCTTGGCTTGCTAACTTCCCAGCTGACTTTTCCTAGGGAGGATCCTCGCAGTGGCTCTTTCCATATGAAAATTAGAGAAGCGATTTGAGCTAGAAGTACTCCAAGACAGATTCACCTCAAACTCACACTTCTTCCTCCTCCAGGCCTGTCTTACCTTAATGGAAGCATCATCCTCTCCCTGCTCATGCAGGTTACTAAACAGTACTCTCCTCTCTTTCACACGTTCAGTCAAAACCAACAAATTCTATTAGCTGTACTTTTACAAATTTTTAAAAATCTGCCTTCTAAACTGACTCTTGATTCCCAGGATGGCTTCTCTTTTCTGGTGCCTCCAGTTGCACCATTGTCCATGCAGTATCACATGCTGTCAGTGAAGATTGGTTAAAGAGATGTAGTAACTGATGTGGCTATTCATTGATCAATAAGCAAGTTCCTTTTAAGTGTTTAATCAATGTAAGATATAACGTGCATAATGATTTGCAAGTTTTTTTAATGTGCTTATTCTATCCCTAAGGAGAAAATACTCGAAGCCTACACAAATCTACTTGATTTAGAGAGGAACATCGTGATCAGAAGGGCTAAGTCAGTGTCCTCAAAAATGTTCAGCATGCTTATTTGCAGGGGAATAGATCTTAGCATTGATATTCCCAGGACTTTGTGTGCATACTATCTTACATTTCCAGCTTCATCCCATACCACTGCCCAAACTCTGAACACAATTGCTGTTTATGACTCCTCTGTTTTCAGAAAGGCATGCACTTCATCCTGAATTCAGTGTCTTTTCATTTCATTCCCCATGCTGGAATGAATTTTCCTTTTTCTTTATACCATAATGAAATCTCATTCATATTTAGAAGATCAGTGCAATGTCAGTTTACCCATGAGCCCTTGTATGCGACCCAAAGAACTAAGACTTTTCTCCTTGCTCACAGACTTGCATTTATTCAAGTGAACTCACCAATGTAGATTCTGAGTGCCTTAGAGGTGCATGCTCCAGGTGAGTTTACTTTGTGTTTAAAGGCCCTGATGTCTGAGTTTTAGTTTATCTACATCCCTTTTTGAGGCACCAAGTTCATACTCATGACTTCATTTCTGAGGATCTCTTAGACTCCTTCCAGTACACTGTCTGAAATGCTAGCCATGATGGCACAATGCTGTATAGATTTTGGAACCCTTTTATCTGAGTACCCTGTCTCTGATCTATAACAATGGAGGAGATTTTTGAAATGCATTTGGTAGGAGGGCTTATACCTCCTTGGTACTCAAGATGGAAAGGGATCCTCCACTTATCTGAGAAAAATAAAAGTCTCCATAGCCCATCCCATGCAATAGCATTAAACACATTGCTTTCCTTTCCCTGTCTGATACAGCTAGGGAGCAATTGCTTGTGTACTTCATGCTTAATATTGTGTGGGTTACAGAAGGACACGAAAGTATCTTTTTATCCTAAGTATAAAGAGTGGTTGCCTCGGGTGCTGCTTGATAGCTACTGTGCCTGTACTAATGACCATCAGACTCAGAGTTTAATTTTCAGCCGCTGCTAACACTGTTTTTTTATGCTGGCTGATTTCTGACAGTTTCTAAATGATAGCTGCTAATGTCAAGGCAGTTCAAAAATAGCAAAAACTTGATTTCCCCTTAATATCCTGAGAATCATATTCATGGGCACCAGTGAGTCTGGGCAATAATTCTGATGGATTTTTGCCATGAGATTTAGAATAAACAAATTAATGCTAGAAACAGTTTCCTAAAAGATAATAAGGAAATGGGCAAACCAAGGTTATAAAGAGGAAAAACACAGTCTGTGTGAGCAAATTCGTTTTGTATATTAATTTTTTGGATGGAACATTTTAAATGTAGGCAGGGTTTTTTAAAATTATAAAATTTGGCTAAATATTTGTTTCTATCATCAAATAGTTGTCTTTATATTGGGACCTAAATTGATACTTAAATTAGTCTTATTATAAACTGCCCTTGCAAGAGGATTTACTGGTGACTACTGCATTTCTTTAACTGGAATGAGATGAGTGAGAGTGTGGGTCCTCGCTAATGGAACCGATTTCAGGCAGGCCACTGTAGGTGGGTGGGTATGGGGGACCCACTGCAGTCCCTATATCTGCTGTGAGATAATAGAAGAACTCATCTGGGCTCTGCAGCACCCGCTGTCTTGGTTACTTTTCTTTCATTGTTGTGACAAAATGCATGATACCCAAAATGAAGGAAGGAAGCGTTTATTTCTTAGTTTTTTGGAGGTTTCAGTCCATACTCAGCTGGCTCTAAGGCAGGGTGGCGTGGCTTGGGGCAACTGTTTATGGCAGCTGCAAGCAATAAGAGGGAAAAGGGCAAAAGAAAAGAGACACACCTTCTTCCTGCCCTTGCATTGTATGCTAGTTCTGCCCCTGGGTGGGTGCAGCACTCACACCACCAATCCCAGCACTAGACAATGAACCAATCGCAAATGCTAGATTCAGCACCTCCATGACTGCATGAGGTTTGGGAGGGCCATCCAAACACAAAGCATAACACCTGGGCTGGCCACATTCCTGGGCATGCTCACAGTCATGCCTTCCCTGACCTGTCCCCAGTCCTTCTAGCCTCTGACTGTCAGCTTCCACACTCTGGCTGCTTAGCATAGATACAGAACCTGGGTACATTATGATCTCTTAATAAGTATGTTTACTTTTTGATAATTCTAAAGCCTGTCTTGGTACAGAAATTCAGGCAGTATCCTGCATGAAATGGAAGTAGAACCCCAAGAAGAATGGGCCAATTCTAAATTTTATTAAGGTCAGCTCCTACTTTCACATAATGATGAGAATCTTTGGTCCCTAAGGGTTAAAAGGGATGGATATGTAATTTACTTTTTGAAATACAGATGCTTTTAATTTTAAAAAATCATTTACAAGATTACATTTATAAAGTAACTTTAAGGTGATACTTGGTTTTGTACTATGGTATCTTAATTATAATGGCTACCAAGCTAATACTGTCATATTCTAAATACTAATTTGGTTCTTTTGAAAGATAATTATTCCACAAAATCTGGAACATTCTAACATAATTTTACTTTATGTGTTTATGGAAAATCTTACATCTAAATTAAATAGTTTTGCTCATAGATTTGTGTATATATATACCGAAACTCAAGTTTTTGTGATTGGTATTTATAATCATAAATACTTTTTATTATTACATGTAAAATTTTGAAAATACATTTGTGATCATAACTGAGTACCTATTTCAAGGTAGTAAGACTCTTGCAGTGTTTTTTTATTTTTTCTTTGTCAGACAGAGTCTCACTATACAGGTTAGGCTGGCCCTGAGCTCACTTTATAGCCCAAACTGGTCTCAAACTTGCAGTGATTTTCCTGTCTCCACCTTCCAAGTGCTGAGATTTCTTGTAGTGTTTTAAGGATAATACATATAATGAGAGAATATTTTTCTCATCAATTAGAGTTCATATCTAGAAACATACTATATGTGGCATAGATAAAATAGTACAGTGGATTCCATGGAATATTTTAAGTTTTGAAAAGTAGATATTTTACATAGAACAGTTTTAGTTAACGAACTCATTTTAATGTTCTTGAACATTAGTTCTCAAATTTAAAACTTTTGTGCTCCTAACCCTTCTACATCCCTTCTGATAGTAACAGAGGGGTAGTTATTTAAATGCAATGTTACCATATTTTTAACAACATATAACAAATAATTTTATGAATGTCACCTGCTGACAAAAATGTTTTTTTAAGGAATATCTAAATGATATTAAAATATCAAGAACTTACAATGTGGAATTTTAAATAAGCAGATTAAATAGCAACCTACATGTGTCTTTTTGGAAGAAAGACCTAGAGCTTAAAGGAAATAATATAAAGATTCAATTATGTGGAAAAATACTAAAGTTAATGTAAAGAAGCAGATCAGATAAAACGTCACAACTGCCTTTACTATTTATCTAGGGGTCGTAGCTCCATTGTGTTTGAATATGATGTGTCTTCATCTGGATTATTTCAGTATTATTATTGAAATTATGTTTCACTTCAAAAGTTACAGTTTTTTTAAGGTTTTCAGCAATATGTTATTTGTGATTTTTTAAGGAAATAATAGTGATTTAATACTTGATGAAATTATTCTTTTCAAAATGCACCTTTAAAGAGTTAAGCATAAAATACTGATATCCAAGAACATATATATTTAAATTGGGCAATAGATGAAGGAAGCTTATCTTGACAGTAATCACCGTAGTGAATTTTCTAGTTATTACAGTGATTTTACAATTGTTCAAAAAAATTCTAAGCCACGGGTGTAACTCAGTAGTATAGCACTTGTATAACATGCACGAGGCTCAGGGTTTGATTTTCAGACACAAACACACACTCCAGAGTTCTTTTTTATGGATTTATAATTAAGTTATGAACCACATGAAATTCTTAATATGTTGTTATTGCATCTTATTCTTAGCCCAAATGTTACTGTCCAACTTTATTATTTATACTGTTTATTGTGAAGTCTCCAAATGGATTTTTATAGCCCCCAAAATAAAATTCATCTTTTGAGTTTATTTAAAAGAACAAGCTATGATTCAAGAGGAAATTGAAATATGATTTTGAAGTATTTAACTGGGTATTTGTAAGAGTAAATGTGTCGCCTCACAAAGTAACTGTTTCAGAAAAGAGAAGAAAGCAATCATTTGAGTATAGTGTATAGCGTGATGTATTTTGTCTTTCTATTTACTTAGGAATGAATCACTATAAAAGCATGAAAACATTTTCTTTGCATCAAGAAAGTATTTAAATTTTTTCTGTTTTCTTTAAAGGTAATTCCGTGGAATTTCCACTTGGTTTTTACAGTCATGAAAGTATTGGAAAGAATTCTGATTTAGAAGCTTCTCGTGGTCTTTAACTGCTGACTTCAATAGAAGCTTTACTTTTTTATCAATTAATTTGGGCACTATATAGTGTAAAGACTGCACCAATAGCCACAAAATGAACTTTATTTTCCTGCTTTTATGTCCTAGATTAGACCATGTGTGTTTGCTTTACTTGATTTTTAATTGCTATCTGTTGAGTGAATATTGGATGTCAGACACTCACTGTGTTGTGTTTAGTTTTCCTAACATTTGAGAGAAGCATTCAATTCCAGTAAGAAAAGAGAGAAATTTGTTTCAACACAATACACCTTTAAAAAGAATTAAGATGTGTTATGTACATGTACCAACTTACCACAATGTATGTAATCACTATGTACTACTAACATATACTACAGTGCTTAAAAAAAAAAGCCAACTTTAGAGAACAGCTTGCAGGGATACTGATCTATACTTCCTATTCCACATTGGCCATTGTATTCCCAGTGTGATTTCAAAGCAACAATATAATATCATTTGTGCATTCAAACATCACAATGATTATTAAACACCTACTGCATGCCAGACTGTTTTAGGGATCGGAAAAATAATTGTAAGCAACACAGAGCTCCTGAAGAGTTTCCCTTGTGTTGGGGTGGTGATAATAATTCTTGAAGATACTACAAATTATTTTCGATCACTGTTTCTTATTATTGACAAAATGCAAGTAATGATCTCTGTGTAGTGAAATCTCACTAGCGTAATTTGGTGAGCCTCACAAATGGTGTCACACCAAGGAAATATTGCACTAGTTTATCAACGTGAGCAAATCAAGATAACTTAGATGCCCAACACTTCATATTCTTTAACTGATATGTGAAGGTTCTGCTTAAGAGGAATCATTGATCACCCTAAACATGACAGGAGTCACCAAATAACGTATCATGGAAGGATGTTATTGGATGATATATAGTTTGAGGAAATAATGTGAGGTATCAATATAGGAACATTTATTTGGAGCACAATTGTTAATAAGAGCTCTAGGCTTTGGGGCTCATGGTTCTAGCATTCACCATGCCTTTAAAAAGTAAAAAGCATAACATCACTTAAATCACTAGTTTAGTATTCCTTTCTGTGAGGTTGTCTCTAGATTTTTTCCATCACCCTAAGCTACAGAAATAAACATTTAGTGCATAATTTTGTCTGTGTATTCATGAGTTTCTACAAAAGTATGAAAAAACTTATAGTATTAAGCAGGCATTTCAAAAATCCCTTTATGTTTGAAAAGCTAGTTGTTGAGTAGAGTATTCACTCAGGCTTTATAGTAAGTAGCACCAGCAGTGACTGGAATCCTGCCTTGGAGTCCTCTCCAGCATGACCTGATATGACTTTTCCTCATCGAATGTCACACTGCCAGTCACTACCTGCATCTCTCTAAAAGGGCAAAGACTATACATTATATTCACACCCTTGCGATTCTCCACAGCCACCCCAAAGCATGCATAGTACCCCATAAGTAAAGTGCCTCTATGCTTTTACAAATTGACTTGGAGAAGAAGAGTTGTGAAGAGTCCTTTCTTCCATGCCTGGTGTTACTAGAAATTTACCTTGAGTGGCCCTCCTAAAGGATATAGGTTGCCTTGAGAGCTAACACTTATTTTTTCTAAATTCCTGTAGATCTTATAAGAGAGCTCTTCCACGCTGATCTCTAAGAGGGTATGAATAGCTAATTATATTACGGTTGTGTGCCTCGTCCTTTGCTGGTCTGTCTGTTCCACTTGCCAGTTTTCCTTCAGCAGTTGGTGGCATTCAGCAGCAGCTGCCTTTTCTATCTTGCTTTTCACTTGCAGATTTGGGAGGTAAGCCAGGACTTGAGACTTTTCCCTTCTGAGCCTTCTTACAGTCTTATCTGAAACCCTTTAACATATTTGGGGTACCCAGAAAAAGAAAGACTATAAACAATGATAATTTCTTCACACTCCACCGTATAAATACCATTTTAGGTCTATTTCTGCATGTGAGCATGGTTGATCCATTGCTCTTTTTGAACTGAAAGGTAAAAACATTCTATCTTTGTGTACTAATAATAACTCTCAAGAAATAGTTTGCACATGGATGTAATATGCAGTTACTGGAAAGAAAATACTACTGGGATCAGAGGAGACAGGTATTTGTTCAGCATTTATTTATTCATTCATTCAATTAACTGTTGATCCAGCATCTCCTACTTGTTAGATATGTGGGGCTAAAAAATGAATAAGACATAATTCTCTTCCTTAGGACACACAGCTTAGATGAAAAAAATTGTAATTGTACCCTGACTCAGCAGGAATCTGAACTCCTGCTTAGGTTTTTAAACCCCTTCTATGCCAAGTTCTCTGAAGGAAAGGTGTTATTCTGTCTTACTGTTAGAAGTATTTTATAAGACTAGCACAGCATCTATTGAGAGAGAAGGCAGAGGTCTCTGTAGATGCTAGGCATGCCTATAGTTCCATTTTACCTGCTGTTTCTCAAGAAACTCTAGACAGAAGCCTCCTCTCGTGGATAGTCTGAAACTTCATTAAGTAATGACAAATGAACAAAAAATGTTTGACTAGCACAAGTTCAGCTACATACCAGCAATATTGCATCCAGTTCTGAGAGCAATGAGATGGTATAGTCGTTTTACTGGTGAAAAACATAAAAAGTAAATGTCCAAGCCAAGCCAGTTGCAAGACCAGGTCTGCGCACCTCCAGATCCATATCCTTTTCAAGTCAGAGCTCTGGTGCTTCCTCTTAGAGATCCTTCTCTGTGAAGGTGGCATCTATTCTTGGCAGTGGTGGTTCAATGGGCCCTTTGTGGGTAGCTCTCCTAGGCTGCTCTTCTGTCTCTGTAGTAATTTCCATGCTTCCTTAAACCACTTCCCAGGGACGGGGCCTGGAAGATGCAGCATCCTCTCTCAGAACCAGCAACGCAGGGACAGCTCTCTAGACTTCCGTCAAGGCACTTCCAAAAAGACCAACACCCAGACTCAGAGGTTCCTGGCTTGCTACCAGGGAGCTGGAGTCTGTCTCCAGCATGCCAGACAACCGAAGGACTGGGCAGGACTCTCATGTTCCTCTTCATCCTGAAACTTCCTCTGTCTGATATATAACTCTGTCCGTGCAGAGTCAGCGTGATAGACGCACGCCAAGCTGGACCTGTGCACCCCACAGGTGATGCTCCTCCTCATTCCATGCCTCATGCACTGTGCTTTTGGGGCATCGTGTCTACTTTTTATGGCTTTACTGTCTTCCTCATTGCTTTATACTGCTGTCAGTGCCAGCCCACTTAACCTTCTGGCATATGTGCTGCTTTTAATTTGCCATGGAATGGATAATCAGATTTTACATTGCTTTTGCACGTTGTATCTACTAAAGTAAGGGATGACAAAACTCATGAGTTAATGCATTCACTGGAGTTTCTCAGTCTACCAAATTAATTTTTCCTTGTTTGAAAAACTTAGCTCACTTTGTATCTCTCAGCTACCTCCTGTTATTTGTGTCACTGAATACTTGGGGTAACTGATTGGAGGGATATTTTCTTTTCTCATTCCCATAGATTCTTGGCAACATTTGAACACATGATTTTCTTCAGTTTCTTCTTTAGTGGCAAAAAGAGTTTCTGCTAAAATATAGAATTCTTTCTCTAGGGAAGACATGATCATATTAATGTAGATTAATAGGTAACGTTTGAAGTAATTCCTAATTACTATATTCATAAAATTCCCAGAAGTGTAGAGTGATTAAAGATAGCTGCCCTTTGTAATTCCATACTGGAAAAATATAGCGCATGGCAATGAAAGTATTTGCTCGAGGTCCCAGAGATGATGGACCCAGGGTCAGGAGAAAACCCTAACCTCTGAATCCTAATCCTTTGCTTTTTCCTCTCTCAATACTCATTAATCTGGAATATCTGTTCATTGACTGCATATTTTGTAGTTACAGTTTCATGAGGAGAGTGTTTAATCCCGAGTGGGTTAGCATCTGAAGAAGACAAAGGAGGCAAAATAGAAACTGTGGATTTAGAAGCTAGAGACAATGACCAAACATGAGTTCTATAATTTTCTAGCTCTGTGATAAAAAAAAGATTATTGTAAATCTCAGTTTTCTGACCATAAAGTGGATATTATAATAATAAACATAGTTTTCTGATCCATAAAGTGGATATTATAATAATAAATATTTAGAGGTGTTGTGACTGCAGATTAAATGAACTAGTGCTTAGAACACCACCTGTCTTAGTTACTTTTCACTTGTTGCTGAGACAAAATACCTGACGCCCAAAATTAGGGAAGGAAAGGTTTATTTCTTACAGTTTCTCGGGAGTTTCAGTCCTTACTTAGTTGACTCCAACACAGTGTGGCGTGGCGGGGCCGCCATTCATGGCGGCCACAAGCAGCAAGGTGCGCTGGCGAGAGAGAGAGAGAGAGAGAGAGAGAGAGAGAGAGAGAGAGGAAGCGCAAGAGGAAGACCCGCCTTCCCTTACACTCTATCTCAGCTCCACCCCTGGGTGGGTACAGCACTCACATTGCCAATCCCGGTGCTAGACAACAAACCATACACAAGCAAGCACCAGACTTAGCCCCATCAAAAGTATGTGAGGACTTGGGGGGACATAGCATACCCAATACACCACCTGACCCTAAGTAAGTGTCCATTAAATTTTTAGTATATGTGCTGCAGAAGCAAACACAGTGCCCAATAAATTGCACAATTCTCAGATGTCTTTTCCATTATCAGACATAGGTAGCTTTTTGTTTTCTTTTAATATTAGAAATAGGATCTTTCTTATTGTATAGTTATTATGTTAGGCTTGTGATAAACCTTACAAGAAATGAGTTTGTGAATAGGTTAGAAATGTGTCTGACAATCATGTTCTGTTTTACTTTGTTTTCAATCCTTATCTGATTCTCTGTATGGGAAAGGGGTGAAGGTAGATATAAGTGTCAGCCCAAACTTTCTCAAAGCATAGTTTTAGACCACTTGCATCAGAATTGCCTGTAGCAATTGTTTAAAAGGAAGGTTCTTGGATTCCACAGCAGATCCAGTTAAAAGACCCAGGGACCTCTATTTTACCAAACAAACAAAAAGCCCTCAAATTATGATTCTAAGACATTCAGATTTTTTAAGAACCATTACCTTGATCATGCTGTTTCCCTGTTTAACCTCCAGTAGTTGTCACTAATCTTCATTTTGGCAAGAAGAGTCCTCTCCCATCAGGCTGTGTGTGCTTGTCTGCCCTTTCATGCAGCAGACTGAAAATGAGCCTCCAAAGAGGTCCACATCCTTGTCTCCAGAGTCTGGAACTATGGTACGTCATAGAGCAAAGAGATTTTTTTAAGGTGCTTCAATTAAAGGTACTGAGGTAGGGAGATTATCTGACATCATCTGAGTGGGCTCAACATAATCACAAGGGTCCTTATAAGAGGCAGGGGTAACATGAGTCTGGAGTGAGACCGAGAAGGAGGTCTGGAGCCACCAAAGGCTCATAATCTCTGGAAGTTGAAAAGTGAATGGAAATAGGTTGTCACTTCTACCTTTCAGAAGGAACCAGCCCCGCTGGCCCAGTAAAACTGATTTTGGATTTCTAGCCTCCAGAACTGTAAGATGGCAGACACAAGTTTGCGATGACTTGTTACAAATTGCTTATTACAGAAGCAACAGAAAATGAATTTATTTCTTCCCAGATCCTCATCCATGCTGACCCTTAGCTGCCTTACACTTCCTTATATCTGAGCTCTGCTTATTATGCATCTACCATGTGTACTCATCCTTTGTTCTTCTGTTCAGTTGTTATACTAATCTTTCATTGTTTGGACAGGTTTTGAAAACTCTCTTTGTCTTTATTTATATCAACCTCATGAGATGCTTCACATACAAATGAATGGCTGTGGTGGCCAAATCAGAGTAAAGAATTCACAGGTATTGGCAATCTTTTAAGTAGAAATAACAATAGTACCTACCTCCAATAATTGATCTCATGATTAAGTAAGATGATAAATTTGCTATGTGCTAGCAGAATATCTAGCACATAATAGAAGTTCAGTGTACATTAATTGTTATTAATAGTAATGAGCACTTAATTTTCTTTTTATTACTCTTATTCTGTATACAATCTTGAAATATCTGTTATTTTATATATGGAAATAATATGAAAAATCAGAAGAAAAATTTTATATATAGTTGACACATTTTAATGTCATGATTTACTATTACATATGCTGTAGGCTATGAATCCTTCTGACTTTTAGGCTTGCGTTTGGAGCAACATTCACACTACAAGAGCCTATAATACACAGGAAGCCTTCCTGACGGTGTCTTTCCTTATTTTCCCTCTTTCCTATTTTTCATCTCAGGTGGTTGCATGAATTGCTTGATATTTAAATACATTGAATATATTAGGTTTCAAAACTTTTCAAAAAAATATGATTCAATACATTGTCATTAATCATTGCCTTCCCTTACAATCCTTCATGCTATTTTAGTGCAGATGAAAAGTTTCCAATCGCAGCTAATTTGAATTCATTTGTCAGATGAAAGTTCACGAGCTGCTATGCTAAAATTAAGGTCGGCTACATTTTCTGCACTTCCTTTGTCTGCTAACGTAATATGATATTTAAGGAATTGAGTTTCTTTTGATAAGCTTTCTTATTTAGAAATGCAGACTTTTTTGCATGTCTTTTCTCTTTATAGATGTTTACATATTTTATATACATATGTGCTGTGTAGCTCGCTCTGTAATTATTTTAAAGAGACTTAGAATTATTCATTTTTAAACTCCTTATGACCAAGGAAATGTGATACAAAATGTTAGGAAAAATTGGTGGTAATGACTACTTTCATTGTTAAAAAAGGAAGGGAAAAATCAAGCTAATACCTGTAAGAAAGAGAGGAAAAATACACTTGAATGTAATAAAGAGCAACCTCAGAGTTTACCTCATGCCATTTTTTTTATTTTTAAAGCAAAGAAAGATCATTTTCTCTCTCTCTCTCTCTCTCTCTCTCTCTCTCTCTCTCTCTCTCTCTGGCCTCTTTTAGTCAAAGAAATAAAATAATATGGAAGATTAAACTTACCTGAAAGGCAACTAGGAATTTCCCTTGGGATGGTCTATTCTTTGTGAATTGTTTCTAGAATACAAAAGAGCAAGCACAGTGCTGTAGGCTCTTATTGGAAACTTTACCTGTGGGAAAATCGTCTTTCTTGCTTTGAGGAGGAGGAGAGGTTCTGAATCTGGACTCAAATATAAAGCACAATGGTTTTAATAGAAGAAATGAAGTCATTTGGTAGAGTAACAAACATTCATCCTACTGAGAGATGCATGTTCCTGGTGCCCCTTCTGGGCCACCATACAGCGACTTGGTACCCTGGCTGAGGAGTGAGAGTTGGAGCAGACTGAAGCCCATACTGTGTTATAGAATTGGTGACCTGTGATTTTACTCGTGAACAAAGGACAGCTCGTGTTTGTAAATAATGTCCTTTCTCACTGTGGATCTCTCTTTATTAACATAGAGCATTTGAAATCAGTAGAAACTATATGGCTTAACTTAACATAAACTTAAGTTAGTAATATAATATTTAGTAAGTTATATTTAATGGATAACTTATAGTTAATAAGTTAAATATAATATTTAATAAGTTATATTTAATATAACTTATTATAGTTAATAAGTTAATACTTTGTTATACTTTCTAAAATGGTTCTACTAGAAAAGAGAAACAATATAAACAGCTCAGTTGAATCCCAATAATGCATTACTTCACCTAGGATGAAATTAACAATTTACCTTACAGATATATATTAAAATTGATTTCTTATAGGATGAAGGATGACAAATTCATTTTTAAAAATCCCATAATAGAAAACCTTGTCTTTAATTGTACACACATGGCTTCCTGGAGGTCCTGAATCAATTCAAAATACTGGCTTTTCATGGTCATTTTGATTAGGCAAAGAGCCAGATGTCACACGGTGCTAGAACTAGTAAATAAGGTGGATGAGAACACACTGTCTTGTTTTTATTTGACAAAAACTGCCATACCAGAAGAGATGTGTGACGCGAAGCATTGGCATATGGAAGAAAAAACTGCCTATTTTCCCAGGCCATTTTCTGTGCACATTGTTTCTAAAATTTTCTAATAAGCATAACTCCAAAGAAAAGCATCATTCATAAGCCATGAGTGACGACACATTCCGAAGTACACTTTCTTTCAACCACATCTCACGAGTGGCTGATTGCACTGGCAAGTTGAAACCTGTCCCGCACCATTACTGAGGTTTGACAGGCAATGTCTCCCTCATGCTGAACATCTCTGTCTTTCCATTGGATGGCACTCAGCAGCAGCAGTCACTGTCGCCTTTAGGTCACATCTTACACTCTCATGGCAAAAGGCAGAAAGAGCCAATGTATCAAAGCCGAACTTGACAAGACTATTTTAAAAGTTAACCTGTAATTACCCATAATTGGCAAATAATAATTTTGCATGTACATGTAGCATATAATTGATGCTTTGATCAAAGTATGCTTCATAAAACTAGTCAGTAACCTACTTAACGTCTCAACTCACCAACTTATCATTTTTTGTGGCAACTGAAACTTGGTACCCCTTGGTGGATCAGTAGCTTCCCTTTCTCCATCTTGAACCCTCCCCCCAGGTTCTGATAACTGTCTTTCTACTCTCTGTTGCTATGTTAATGACTGTTTCGGATTCTACATATAGGTGAGGTCATACAGTGTGTGTCTGTCTGTGCTTGGCTTATTTCCTTTAGCATGATATCTTCTAGCTGTCAAAAGTGACAGAATTTACTTCTTTATGTAAAGCAACTTAGTATTCCATTGTGCATATTGACCATATTTTCTTTATCTATTCATCAGTCAGTGGACATTTAGGTTGCTTCCATAGCTTGGCTTATTTAACCATCCATTAAAAGACAGGAGGTGTTTTAGCTGTCCTCCAGTTTACAATGTTGCATTAATTATCCAGTCCATAGGTCTTATCTCACATGGATGAATTTATTTATAGAAAAATAGAAAAATAGAAATGGTCAATAAAAAAGATTTTATGAGTTTTCAATTCCACAAACACTACCAAGTTGCTTTTGATAGAACTTTTGACAATGTATGAATGCATCGCATAGCAACATTTCAGTCAAGGAGAACCCACATATGCAGTGGTCTCAACAAAAAATGATGTCTAGCTGCTTTGTAACTGACTTGGTTTGTGTAGGGACACTCTATGGTGGTCACACAATGATAGAATTTCCTAACAACAACTTTGTCATGTGTTGCATGACTCCGTTCACTCCTACCAGGCAGCCATGCCAAAGGTATGATAGCAAACTTCTGGAACTTGACCAATTTCTCAGGTGAAAACGAAGTTTATTATAGGTGAAGGATGACTTACATCTTGTATTTAGCAGCTGTTGGTAATTTTTTAAATCAAATTTATCCTAATAGGATCCCGTTCTATCATGTTGTTGATCTTTTTCTCACTACTTTCAGTAGATATTAGGTAAGTGATGATTTTGGGAGAGCTGGGTGTATACCAAGGACATTAGACATTTCAAAAATAATTGACTAATTGAATAGCTTCATATAATTGACTTTACTTACAGTTTAAAAATATTTAGAACTTGCTTTTTTCTTTATTATAAAGACTAATTTACTAAATTTATGTAATAGGAAATGCCTCTCCCCACTTCAAGGTAATAGAAATAATTCTCATGTGCGTTTCTTCTGGTACTTTTATTTGTTATATTTAATCCTTGATCCTGTGAGAATGTGCTCTAGGATGTACATGAGGTAAGGGTCCAATTTATTTTCTACATGTCTGTTCAGTTGTCCTGTCATTTATTATACAGTCCACCTTTACTCCAAAGGTAGGAAATGCCACTTTATCATATTCTAAAATTCTATGTATTTATATTGTTTTAAATATTTACATCTCTTTTCGTGGAATTGTTCCATTTTTTAATTATTGAAGCTATATAGTATTTTATTATCTATTAGAGTTATGTATGCCTTGTTATCTTTTATTCAGAGTTTTCCCAGCTGCATTTATTCATTTTTTAAATAAACTTTAACATGGCCTTATTTTATTCGGGATTTTTCAAAGTACTGACTTTTGAGGGCCTTTACACTTACAAATTAGCTGTGAGAAAAGTAATGTCCTTATGGTAAGTTTTCCTATCTAAGAAATGGTTTGCATAAATTGTCTTTTATATTCTTTAGAAACATTTGAAAGGTCTTTGTAAGTTTCTTTCATATTTCTCATGAAGTGCTTTTCTTTCTGATTCTACTTGTGGTTTAGTATAATGATGTAAAGCTGAAAAGGAAGGACTTAATGGCTATTTTAACTGTAGCTCTTATCTCTGGATTCTTGCAGATTAGGAGAAAAAAATAATGTTTTAAGAAAGTATATGAAAGTATTATGTGAAAAGGAAGACAGGGACATACTTCTAATAGTTTGGGTGCTAATCAGTTTTTGCAATCCTGTCCAATGAAAGCCATCAGATTTGTCTGGCATATGCAACACAGCATGTATAGAAAAGTCTCAGAAAGCATAAAAGTTATCATTTCTTTCATAGAAAACAATGAATCTAAGGATGTTTTCAGTTAGATGTGGCAACATATAATAGATGTTGAAAATAACATAATAGAGATTTATTTTTCTCCCCTTTAAATGAGGTCTGGGTATAGGCGTCCCAACATTGATATGATCATTCCATAAAAGTCACTTGATTCCTTGTTTCTTTTTCTGCTCCTGTCCTTAGTATGTGGTTTCCATCTTCAACTCTGCCTCATGTTTCAAGAAGGCTGCCCAGACTCTTGCCATATCCACCTTTCAGATGTGAGAACAAGGAGAAACAGGGAAAAATGTGTGTGCCCCCAAGCTAAACAGACCTGCTTTTTATGAGTTATAGTTCATGCATGATTGCTCATGAGAAACCCAAAATATAAAGAGCAAAGGAAAGATAATAGGGAGATAATAGGGAGCAAGGAGATAGATCTTTTGCAGAAGGGAAGTGGAACAGAGGTGGAGGGAGGAGTGGGGGAGAGAAGGCAAAGAGGGTGAAACAAAGAACGAAGATGTGATATGCACGTGAACCAACTGTGGAAGAGGAATGTAATCATTAGGTACTGCAAATATGGGCTAATAAAATAAAAATTACCAAAAAAAAGTTACAGCTCATGACTTGTCTGGAGAATACACCTTCAGATTCAAGTATTTTGGGTTGGGAGTGTAGCTCAGTGGCATTGCACCAGCCTGGTAACTGGGAGACCTTGAGTTTGATTCCCAGTTCTTTCTCTCTTTAATTCTCTCTCTTTCTCTCTCTCTCTCTCTCTCTCTCTCTCTCTCTCTCTCTCTTATTGGTATCTGGAATCAAATTTAGAACCTCATGCTTGCCACACTGGCACTGTGCGCCTGAGCTATATCCCCAGCTCCAAGGATTACTGTTTTTCTAAGAAAAATACTTTATTTTTTTGTGGCACCGGGAATCAAACTCACAACCTCACACTTGCCAGACAGGCACTTAAGCCACTGAGCCAAACTCCTGGTCCTAGTTTTTTGAGACAGGAC
>RJWM01031189.1:0-22825 GCA_004363535.1 Dasyprocta punctata
GCACGGTGGCCAACTCTTGAGTCACCTACAGGGACGTTTTGGGCCTGAAGCTCCCGCGGAGACTTCTGAGTTCAGTCTTTTGATCTGCTACGTGCAGACCTTCTCTGGCTTTTGCCGACAGCCTCTGGGACCACCTTGAGGCAGGTGGACCGGGTCCCAGCTCTGTGATGCTACTTAACTGAGACATTGCCATCTGTCACTGAATGCCACTGTTATTCTTGCTGTTGTGAAAAGCTGCAAACCATGAACACGGGTAAACATCAACATATCCACACATATTCTCGCATTGATAGCAAATCTATTTACAACACACTCTGGGGCAGTTTTCTTTTGTTAGAGTGATCTACTTGGAAAGGCTCTGAATTTTTGTTTATTTTTTATTTTTGAAGCTGTATACTCACTGAGCAACTCCCCAGCCCTCGCCCTTCAATTCCTGGTACCTGCCTTTCTCTTTATTTCCATGAGGTACTTCACAAACTTCATCGAAGTGGAATTTCACACTGTTTTTCTGTGGCTGGCTTATCTCATGTAGCCTAATATCTACTTAGGTTGCTGCATATGACTGGTTTCCTTCTTTTTTAAAGCTTAACGTGTTTCCCTGTGTGGATGTGCCACATTATCTCTTTATAGACATTTAGGCTGTTTCTATAACTTGGCTATTGTGAATAGCACTGCAATGAACCTCACAGTACCTATGTCACTTTGACATCTTGATTTCGAGTCTTTTGAATATAACCCAGAAATTGGGATTGCCAGATCATACGGCAGTCTTATCTTTAATTTTTAAAGTAAACTCCATGCATGACAACCGAAGTATAATGTGGCATGCAAGATGAGACCCTGGACTAGAAAAAGAAAATAAACACTAAGAAAAAGTGAAGAAGTTATGGGTTTCACTTAATGATAACGCCATCAGTATTACTGAATTAGTTTGATGAATGTTAATGACAGGAGAAAGTGGCTTCGGGGTACGGGGCAAATCTCTAGCAATGTTTCTGTAAATTGAAAAATTTATTTGGAATTGTAAAATAAACAGAGAGGTTTTTAAATGTCCCAAACACAAAGAAATGATAAATGTTTGAGGTGGCGGACATGCCAGCTACCCTTATCCAATCATTACATATCATAGACATTTATTGAATTATCATACTGTACCCTATAAATATGCACAATTATTATGTGTCAATTAAAAATTTTAGGAGCCGGTGGTGTAGCTCAGTGGCAGTTTGTCTAGCATGTGCAAGACCTCAGTTTTAATCCCCAGCACTGAAAAAGAATTTTTCAATAAATAAAAATACATTTAAATGACATGTGCCAAAATCTTAACAGTGGTACGACATATGATTCCTTTTATTTTCTAGTATTCTATTGTTACGTGTTACTTAGCAAGTAAAATAAAATGGATCATAAAGGAAAAAAGATCACCTTGTATGCTTTTTCACTAGTATCTAATTACCTGTTCTTTGTTAAATTACTCACGATGATCAGGTATTTAGAACTACCTTGAAGTTTTAGGACGCCAGGGAAAAGCACTGAGAAATGGGACACCATCGAATGCTAGAAGGATTAACAGGCTAGAGGGAAAAGTCTTTTCCATGGTGCCATATATGACATATGATCAAAATATATAGGGAATGTTAAAATATTTAGAAATTTACTACAGTAAAAAACACATTGCCATTAATCCTACTCAAAACACTGCCCCTTTGCTTAGAACACACTCAGCCCATCATTCTCGCCACTTTCTGAAGCAGTTCTGGAATCTTCTTTCACGAGTATCTTTACAAGGCGTAATCAAAAAATGGTGAGCGCTGCTGTTGAGTGCCATCCACTGGAAAGGCAGGCTCGCAAAAACATTATGGCCCGTCCTCATCCATCTACTCACCAGATCCGGCACTGCCACTACGACCTCTGGCTCTTCCTCAAATCAAAATGATCGGGAAAACAATTGTTTTGAACCAATTCAGGACATCAGGGCAGCCATGAGAGCACAACCAAAGACTCTCACGATCGAGGATTTCAGATGGTTCAGAAAGCGGCAAGAACGATGGGATGCGTGTGTTCGGAGGGGAAGGGAGTACTCTGAGAGGGGTTAATGGCAACGTGTTTTTTTTTTTTTTTTTTTTTTTTTTTTTACTGTAATGAATTTTTTAGAATTTAACTATCCATCATATATTTCCATCACACCTCATAAGTTACGGACACTTTCAGCTGCAAGTGCAAATGAAAACCAAACGACTAAGAAAAGGGAGGAATGTTCAGGTTCCTGTCGTGGCAAAGAGCAGGAGTGGGCTCCAGCTCGGGCCCATCTAGGTGCTCAGCTAGTAACATCTGGAAATCATCTTGGCCCCTTTTGGTTCTCAGGCCTCTGGGCTCCTTATACAGCAAAGATGGTTCCAGCTGTGCTGGGCCCTCGGATTTCTGCAGAGTACCCCAGCAGACAGGGTAGGCCCCTCTCCCAGGAGTGTGGCACCGTGTTCCTGTCTAGGCAAGCTGCTTGCTGAGATTCTGAAAGACTCACATGTGTGTCTCTGAAGCTGAACCACATGAGACCGTGGGCCAGGGGTGTCTGTCCGCAGGAGAGTAGGGGACACGCCTGACAGGGAAGAGTAGACGCTCAACCTCCAAAACCAAGAGGTCCCCCACAGATTACAGTGGGTACAACTCATAGCACCAGTCAGGAACTGCAAAGTGGCACACTGCTTTCAATAAAAAGACTTCACCAGTCGGAATCATCCTGAATTGGGATTGGAAGAGGTAGGAAGTTGTTATAGGAAGTTCTGAGCACAGGCTTGCATGTCTAACTTTTGTATTCACCAGTTGAGTTTATCTAGGGACTGATTTGTGATAGAACACCGCAACACCGTCCCCTCTCTGTGCTACTGCCCGCTCCAACACCATCTCTAACTGTGGCTCTGTGAATACCCCTACCTTGCCTCTCTGTCTTCTCTCTACATCTTAGCACTCAGCACAACTGAGAGTCCTTCTGGCAAAGCTCTGACTTTGGCCTTGTGAACTCCAGACCCACTCTGTGTTGTTTTCTTTTCCTTGTAGATAAGCCTTATAAAATGTTGGGTATACTACATATACCTTTGTACAACTTTTGTATTTCCCTAAATATTGCATGCCTAAGACTAACCAATGGTATTAATTTTCATGACTGCAATATTCTTTTGGACAGCAAACCCACAATTGACCTACCTGTTCTCTTGCTGATGACATTTGGGCTGGTTTCAGGTTTAGTTCCTACCAACATTGTGTATGTAAACACTTGGGCCTTTTTTTTTTTTTCCAATTTTTTTTTGTACCAGCAATCGAACTCAGGACCTCATGTTTGCCAGGCAGGTTCTATACCACTGAGTTATATCCCTGGCTTCCTTTTTTATTTTATTTTTTTCCGATTTTCTTTTTTGGTACCAGGAATCAAACTCAAGGCCTTGTGCTTGCCAGACAGGCACTGCACCGCTGAGCTACATCCCCGCCCAACACTTCTGTCTATGTTTCCTGATACACACGTCTAAGATTTTTCTCTATAGGAATGATTCTCAACTTTAGCTACATTTTGAAATCACATGGGAATATTTAAACAACACTGATGCCAAGGTTCCATTTTCAGAAATTCTGATTTAGTCAGTCCTGAAGAATTGCTTGAGCATAATATTTTTTAAATTTTCTGAAGAGCAGACTTGCTGAGCAAATGATAACTGAATATTCAACTCTGAAATTAGCTGTGCTTACAAGCAGGGATGTAGCTCAGTGGTAGAGCATCTGTCTAGCACGTATAAAGCCCTGGTTTGGCGCCCAGGACCAAAAAAAGTGCTAGGTCAGTTTATACTCACCAGCGCTATTCATTTCAACCTTGTTAACACTTTTGTCAATCTAATGGATTTATTCATCCTTGATGTGTACATTTTTTAAAACTTTGAGTTAGTTTTGATACTTGAGATTTTACGTGCAATCAAAATATTCATTATCATAGCGTATTATTACACATTGATTAGGATATAAACTATAAAAAGGTATGGGAGGCGATACAGATGTTAAATAACTTGATTTAGCCCCTTAATGTGTAAATACATACAAATGCCATGTTGAACAACATAAATACATACACATTTTACTTATCAATTAACATTTTTTGAACTTTCAAATATGCTATAATTTATTATACTTTTTTATCTCAAATTATTTTGAATTTGGCTAGTGGAAGCATCTGTGAGCTCTGGTAGTTAAAGGACACATTTTAGTCTTGCCATGTGGATTACTTTTTCAGTGCTCTATTTTCCCCAGTGAACTGCAACACCTTCTATGAAATATCTGAATCCCTTACATGCCAGAATAGACTAAATGCATGTTATATCTGAGTTCTCTACTCTGTCCCTTTGGAGACTTTTTCTACCCCTGCTCCCAACTTTATAATCTTACTCATTATTTCTTTATAATAACGCTTGACACATGGTAGTGCCAGCTCCCCCTCCCACTCACCCATCTACTTTCTGGAGCACCTTATTGCTTCTGAGGTCTGCGTTCTTTCATTTGTCTACGGATAGAACTAGGAAATGTTTTTCAGTGAATCACTTGTTCGTCTGGTTATATCAAGGCCAAGGATAACACAACAGCCCTGAACAAATTAATATTCAGACACGGATTTTTAAATGCCACTATTTGCTTAATGGAAATAAGACTCCTTGGAGAAATGGCTAATTCTAGATCTGAGGCCAGTAAAGTCTAAGGTAGTTGTGAAATTTACCATGCAGCCTGTTATGGTTGATACCTTGTGTCAACTTGAGAGGTTTAGAAGTTTAACTGAGAGACTCAGCAAGGAGCCAGTGTTTTCATTTTGTAAATAACCTCATTCTATGCAAAGGAAGACAAGGATGTTTGTGAAGCTACACCCACCCTGGAGGCAGGGGGTGTCCTGTGTACAATATAAGGGAGGAAAAGAGAGGCTTGCTATGCCCCTTTTACTGTGACTGCTTTTGTTCCGCTGTTGCCTTGAAGTGTTGTTCCTGTGCCATGCCACCCTGCCTTGGAGCCAGCTGATTGTGGACTGAAACCTCCAGAAACTGTAAGGTGAATAAACCTTTCCTTCCCCAATTTTGGATGTCAGGTGTTTTGTCTCAGCAACCAGTGAAAAGTAACCAAGACACAGCCCTAACAGGCTAAGGATGCTGTTTCATGGGTCACCAAACACTTTAATTCTGATTAGGTGCTAATGTTGTCTAAAATTTTTAATTGCCAAAATTGGCCTATTACTGTCACCCTGAGAATATTTATTCTTTACACATGTAACAATTTCTTTGTTCACCTTTTTCTACAACAGACCTTCCTCTTGGGGTTACATTCCCTCATCCTAAAGCACAGCCCTCAGAAGTTCCTTCACAGTGCGCTGTTAAGAGGCTGATGTCTTCCCACCCCCCTCTCCTTTTTTCCTTTCCTCTTCCCTTTCCTCTCCTTCCCTTCCCTTTTGTCTCCTCTGCTTTTCTTCTTTCTCTATCTTCTTTCTTTCTTTCTCTATTTTCTTTCTTTTTTCTTTCTTTCTTTTTTTTTTCAGTACTAGAAATTGAATCCAGGACCTTGACACTGAGCTACTTCCTCAGACCTTTTAAAAATATTTTTTAGCTGGCTCAAAAAACTAGGGCTGGGAGTTTGGCTCAGTGGCTTAAGTGCCTGGCTGGCAGGCACGAGGTTGTGAGTTCGATCCCCGGTGCCACACACACACACACACACACACAAAAATTTAGGCAAACCATGCAGGGCCCAGGAAGAGAGAAGCCAGATCGTCCTTGATAGGTTCTGCTAGCCTGGAACTTAGCTATCTGTACATGGCATCCCCCCAACTTGGTACTGCACCCAAAGAAACAACTTAGCTCTCCAAGAGTAACCTCCATGTTTTCCTTCTCATTCCAGAGATAAACCTCCTGCTCTCTTTTTGCGCATGCACCGAGTCCTCTCCAAACTCAAGACTCCAAAACCCCCCAAGCCTCCACCCTCAGCCCCCAGCAAATCTTTCTGTCTCCTGCTTTACACAGGCAGGTGCTCCTTCAAATCAGCTGTTAATATGTCATTTTGCGCACCTCCCAAACTCCTCCCCCAGCCAAGGTTGATAAAGATAACTACATTCCTTTGTTCGTGTTAAGAGCTTCTACACCTTCCCGGTTCCTAAAGCTCTCCCATGCCCTCTGCATTAAAGGCCTCCTCCTTGTCTCTCTCTTGCTCTCATTTCCTCTGTGCCACTGTAGATTGAGTGACCTTAAAATAATCAAACAGTCCTCCCCATGAGTCGGCAGAATTCATGCTGGGTCTAGGAGGACCCCACCAAGAAGCCAGTTCACCCCTCCGGTAAGCCGCATAAACCATGTGGGGCCTGGGAAGACAGAAGCCAGATTGCCCTCACCATGGCCTGAGAATCAAGAACTACTCCCCCCACTGCCCCGTAAGCAACCGGCTGGTTTGGGGGACTGGCTGAGTTGATAGCAACTGAGGTACAAAAACAGTTCAAGGCTGGTATTGTTTGACTTTGCAGACCTAAAGCTGGTGGCCAGAGCATCTGTAGGGAGGAAAACAGTATGCAATATAGCAAATATGGGGGATTTCCTTCTGTCTTGTTTTGAGATCCAGTATCAGTCTCACTGTTTTGTTTCGTTCTGATTTACTGTTTTGTTTTATTCAATGTTCTGTTTTGTTCTGTTTGATTTGACTATGTCTGGTGGAATAAAAAACTATTGTGAAGATAACAAGATATATTATGGTAGCCATTGTTAATTTCCTATTATCCTGCTTCAAAGTTCTGTACCACTTTCACTGCTTTGTTTTGGTTGGTTTGCTCCATTTTGTTTTATTGGGTTTTATTCTCTTTAAAATAACTACTACTAATAATAATAATAATTTTTAGTTTGAAAAGAAATTTTATTAGTCCATGTTTGCAGTACACAATGTTTCCATTCCTTGAGTGGACACATCTGAATTCCTTTTTTCTCACTTTTTTCCTCCCCCACCTCATCCCTCCATCTCTTTTTGAGTCAGGGTCTCACTCACTGGCTAAATTGGCCAGCCTGGACTTGAAGTTCCAATCTTCCTGCCTCAGCCTCCTAGACGGCTAGGATTACACGTGTGCCCCACCATGACTGGCTTCCCAACTGTCTTGGTTACTTTTCATTCATTGCTGAGACAAAACACCCAACACCCAAAATTAGGGAAGGAAAGGTTTACTTATCTTACGGTTTCTGGAGGTTTCAGTCCATAGTCAGCTGGCTCCAAGGCAGGGTGGCATGGCACTGGGGCAACACTTCAAGGCAACAGCAAGCAAAGGCAGCCAGAGCCAAAAGGGGGGAAAAACAAGCCTCTTCTCCTCCTTTATATAGTACACAGGACATTTCCCCCCCCAACAGGGTGGGTGTAGCATCCACAAATCTCCTTGCCTTCCTTTGCACAGGATGAGGATGTTTACAAAGTAAGACCCCTGGATCCCTGTTGAGTCTCTCAGCTAAACTTCTGACCTTCTCAAATTGACACAATGAATAGGTAACTGCTTGTGCTCTATACCTCAGGATGTAGAGCTGCTGCCTTATTTAACTAAGCTTCTAGACTTCTCAAGTTGACACAATGTATAAACCATAACACCAACCCTCTTTTTAAATCTGAAAATGGGTCCCTTGCCCTTGAAGTTTAGTTTTCTTAGATATGAGTCCAATAGTTTCAGAGTTATTCTCAGTGTTTCTAGGGGAAATTTTCATTACTTTCCCTTAAAGAAAAATCTGTTTCATACTCTGGGCTTCTTGCTCACAGAAGCCTGCTCTCTGTGGCACTGTGGCCCCTTAGTTTCTCTCTGCTTCTCTGTTGCTCTGAATGTCTCCATTTTGCACAGCACAGTTGTACCCCTTTGTGTCTAGATGTGAAGATGTGAATTCCTGTTTGCCCTGCTTCGTAGTCACAGTGTTTCCTTTGCCTGTGAATTTATATCCCTAATCACTTGCAGAAAATCCTGACTATGGTTTTTATAGGTGATACCGCTTTTCCATTCTCTCTGCTCTGTACTTCTCAGGTTCTGTGTGGCATATGTTACCCTTTCTTGTTCTATCTCTTAATCATATCTTCCAGTCTTGCATTAATATGTCCTACCTTCTTATCTCTGTGTGCTATGTCCTGGGTGATTTCATAGATTTCGTGTTAGTTTCCTAAATTTCTTTTGTTTCACTATACTGTTTACTTATCCTTTGCTTTTATAGTTATGTCTTTGTTTTGTTTTGCTTTGTCTTTTGTTTTGAGACAAGTCTCACAACCTACTTGAAGTTGGCCTCGAATCACTGTGTAGCCCAGGCTGGCCTTAAACTAGTACCAATCCCCCACCTTCAGTCTCACAAGTGCTGGGGTTACAAGTGTCCACTATCAAACATGGCACAAAGAAGCCCAGATTCTTTTAGTTTTTTTTCAGACAGGGTCTCATTGTGTAGCTCAGACTGACTTGTATCATTTTTTATTCCTTTAAGATATTTTTTGTCAATTTCTACCTATTTTTGTGATTCTATATTTTACTTCTGGTTGCATTGCATTCACAGCTATCTATTTTTATATTCAGTTTGATAATTCCAATTGTTTTTCTTTGAGACAGAATCTCACTATATAGTTCCGGCTGGCCTTGAATTCACTATGCAATCCAAGCTGACGTCGAACTCACAGCGATTCTACTGCCTCAGCCTCTTGAGTGCTAGGATTACATCACACCCTGGCAAAATTTCCAATTTCTGAAAATCCTCAAAAGTCTAGATTGTTCTTTTTCTGCTGATTCTCATTTGAAGACATTCATTCATCATATGATCATGAGCTCACATTTTGTGCAGAGCTTTGGTGGCTATAATGAAGATGTGTTCTTCTAAGGTGATTTGCTTACTTCTCTGAGATTCAGACAGTGCTACTGCTGTGGGCCACTTTGGCCTCTTTCCTGGTCTCTTCGTTGATTTTTAATTTCTCTGTTCAGCTTAGCCCCATTGCTGCTGGTCTAAGACCTGCTCTGCTATTGTTTAGCTAAAATGGGATTTGCGTTTGGGCCTTTACCTTTTATGCTTATTTATATTTTGACTGTTTGTGCCTAGGTACCAGGTACATTTTGAAGGGGTTGAGGGAGCTTAAAGATTTATTCTTCCTATAAGAATAAGGTGATAAAAGCCACGCTTCAAGCATGATCTCACTGTCTTTGAAGCAGGAGTCCCTTCAGATGATCGGGTCTATCATCCATCCTCTTTTTGTTTTTGTTTGTTTCTTTTTTTGAAACCTCCTTTTTCTCATTCCAAAACACCACATTCTCCAGGGATGCCTTGCTATTTCTCTTTTTCAGTCTTTCCCTAACCTCCACTTTTCTTTCACTACTTATTAAATCCAGAATTTTCCACGGTCCAATCCCTCTTTTCTTCTTGCAATTTATTGCATCCATTTCCATGACTCCATCTATAGCCTCCTTTTTTTTTTTTTTTTTTTTTTTTTTTTTTTTTTTTTTTTTTTTTTTTTTTGCAGCACCAGGGATTGAACTCACAACTTTGCGCTTGCCAGGCAGGCACTTAAACCATTGAGCCAAACTCCTGGCTATAGCCTCCTCTTGTACCTCTGGCAAACCCTAAGCTACAACTCTGTATTTCAAACTGTTTTCCCAACTGAATTTTCCTCAAACTCCAAAGCTTCAAAACTGAGCTTAAGGGAACCAGTGCCATGCGTGGGCCACTGCTGGACTGGGAACAACCAGACCCAAGCCTCTCCCCATGAGTCAGTGCCATTTTCAGACAGGGGAGAAAGAATAATGTCACACCAGCAAGCAAACCCAGTCTGGGAACCAGCGCCACATGCAGGCCACTGCCTGACTGGGAATAGCCAGACTCCAGCCCCTTCCAGTGCACAGGCTGGCAAACAAGAAGTACCAGTCCCCCCACCTGGAGAATCACAGGCTGTGATAATAGCTATGGAGGTGAAATGCAATTGGATGCCTGTGGTGCTTTGGTGTTTCACTAACATTGTAGGTCTACTGCCAGTGGTCTGATCATAGGTTCAGAGGATATTGCTAAGCAATGTGTCATCTGCAGGGGGGGGTGGGGGGAGGCGGGTTTCTCCTTCTGAGGGTTGCAGCCATTGTTGATTCCCTGTGGTCTTCTTTTGAGGACCTATATCATTTCCATTGTTTTGTTGGGTTAGGTTTTATTCTCTTTTGTTTTGTTTGATTATGTTAAATCTAATGATAGGAGCAGTTATTTCAAAGATAGCAAGATATATTAAGGTAGCAATTTTGGATTTACTATTTGTTATGGTTTATACATTGTGTCAACTTCAGAAGTGTAGCAGCTTAATTAAGTAACTCAGCAGCTCTACATCCTGGGGTATAGAGTACAGTTACCTGGTCATTGTATCAATTTGAGAAGGTCAGAATTTTAACTAAGAGACTCAGGAGGGAGTCAGGGGGGGGTCTTACTTTGTAAATATCCTCATCCTGTGCAAAGGAAGGCAAAGATGTTTGTGAAGCTACACCCACCCTGGAGGGGGGTGGTTCCTGTGTACAATATAAGGTAGGAGAAGAGGCTTGCTCTTGCCGCCTTTTACCCTGGCTGCTTTTGCTTGGCTGCTGCCTTGAAGTGCTGCCTCAGTGCCATGCCACCCTGCCTTGGAGCCAGCTGATTGTGGACTGAAACCTCCACAAACTGTAAGCTAAATAAACCTTTCCTTCCCTAATTTTGGGTGTCAGGTGTTTTGTCTCAACAATGACTGAAAAGTAACTAATAGGCTACTGCTTGTTTTGAAGTCCTTTATTACATTCTTTGTTTTTATTGTTTCTCCTATTCTGTCCTGTTTGATTTTTACTATGTCCAAAGTTATCTGCGACTATGTTGAAGACAGCAAGAGGCATTATGGTAACTACTGTTGACTTCATAATGTTTTGAAGTCTTGTATCTCTTACACTGGTGTTTGTTTTGATTGGGGTTTTTGTTTTTTGGGGTTTTTTGCGCAGCACCAGGGATCGAACTCACAACCTTGTGCCTGCCAGACAGAGGCTTAAACCACTGAGCCAAACTCCTGGCCCTAGTATTTTGAGGCAGGGTGGCACTAGGTAGGTCAGGCCGGCCTTGCGCTGCCATGGTAGCCCAAGCCGGCCTCGGACTCACAGCGCTCCTCCTACCTCAGCCTCCTGAGTGCTGGGATTAAAGGCGTGCGTCACCACGCCCAGCTTGTTTTGATTGGTTTTATTCTGCTTTATCCTCTTAAAAAAAACTGAGCTTAATATGCCTCACACCTCCACCCCCAAACTCACCCCCTCTCCCCACATTCCCCAGCTAGGCCGTGGACAGCACTACCCACCTCTCACTAGGCCAAATGACCCTGTCAACTTCCACCCCTAAATACCCCTGCATCCCTGCCCTCACCATCCTGTTTCTATCATCACAGCTACAGTGGGATCCTTATCATTCCTTCCCGATTTCCGCAGCATCCTTTTCTTCGTCTCCAGACTTCCTGCTCCCGTCCACCCTACCCACTCGCTGCAGTCTTTCTCAAGGCGATCTTTCTAAAATGCAAATCTGAATCTGTCACTTTCGGAGGGAAATTCTCCTGACGCCCCGCCATGCATGTTAACCAGGCGAAGGCTGCACCCTTGGGTTTAGGTGGGACCTTCTGATCTGACTGATGCCTTTCCCTTGCCGGCCTCCTTACTGTTAGCTGTGGGAGGGACACGAGACTGTCCGTCTTCTCTACCTTGGCGCCAAGCTCACAGCCTAAAACCTAGTTGATCATCACTAATTGGCCACATCACAGCCCCACCTCCCGAGCTTATGAGTCTTGGGTCCTTTTTTGACAACCAATCTTAACTTTTCCCCGGCAACACAAGCGCCTCCTCTCCGAACTCTTAGGCTAGTGACTATTTACTCATGCACTCACTCATCGTGAAATTCCCACTTCTTAACTCGGCGACCGCACCCCGGCAGGTCGGCTGAATGAATGGCAAACCAAACTTAACAGCGGGGCCTAGGAGTTAATATTTACTTAAGGGATTGACCCATAAAGAACAGCAAGACAAGGGCGGGTTTTCTCCAGGCTGCATGCAAGAAACTGCAAATCTGGTCCAGGGACTAGGTTTAATTAATAAAGATGTCATGGAGTGAATCAGCACAAAAACAAAGTAAAGCAAAACCAAGGAGGAGGACCCCAGCTTCCGGCAAGGAGCTGAGGAAACGGGCTGCAGAACTCGGCCACGCCCACAGCTACTCGGCCAGGGCGCTAACGCACAAGGTCCCGCCTCCTCCATGGCCAAGCACGCGAGGCCACGCCCGTGTGGGCGGGGCTTCCGTGGGCGGTGGCGCCCAGCCGTTTCCTGGGAGACGAAACACACAGGACGCCGAGCTTTGCTGGGGAGCTGGCGAGGTAAGCTGCCCGCGGGGCCGGTGATCCCGAGCGAGCGAGCGAGTGAGCAAGCGGGCTGCGGGCCGCCACCCTCGACCCGACCACGGCGAGCCCGTCCTGGGAGGCCGGCCGGCATGTCCCCGGGGTGCCCGGTCCTCCCGGGGCCGCTGTCCGCCGAGAGACAGAACCTGGACGCCGGTAGGGGACGCACGGGCCGGGAGGGTCCGGGCCCGAGACCACTTCCGCCGCCACCCGGCCCGGAGTCGGGGGACTCCTCGGCGGGACGCACCCCGACCTGCGCCCGGGGGACGCCCCTCTCCCTGCTACTCCGCGGCCCCCGCAGCCCGGGGAAGCCGGGAGTCTCTGTAGGGAGAGAGGGGCGGGACTGGGGGTGGGGAGGAGGCGGAACTGAGTTCAGAACTATTAGAAAATTAGAAAGGAGCGAGAAGAATCCGGGTCCAAATCCGGACCTCTTTAGTGCATTGGGAATGGCGCGCTGGTGAAATTGGAATCCTGTCCCGAGGGGTCCCGGGGGGCCTGGGATTGCCCACCCGCGGCGGCCGGTCACGCAGGACCCTGAGCCCCCCCGCGCCTGGAAACCCGCGGGCCCCCGGGCCCCGGAGTCCTGTGAGGGCCCCGCTTTGCGGAGACGCCTCGGAGTGCGCGTGACAGAAGCTGTTCCTGTACTGCAGACGGGCGTTTTAATTCAAGGACAGGTCCAGAGTCGGCGGTGCGGAGCAGCCAGGCTAGTTTTGATGCTTTTAAGATCAGTTTCACGGGAAAGAAACGTATGTAATGGTGCTTAATCTTTTAAAATGCACGGACAGTTGTTCTAATGGTAAAGAAGAGGAAACCGAAAGTTATAGTTATTTTAATCAGAAAAACAACCCATTGAGTTCAAAGAGTTGCAGAAGCGAATTACTTTGAGGGGACTTGGGGCAGTGATAGGGTGGGGATAAACTTCCCTGAAGGTTGCCACCTAGGTCTAGGCACAGTCGGCCCTGGGCAATGTCGGACGGACATTTTCCTTTGTGTCATTATCCTTTGTGTCAATGCGTTTCTTTAAATGAGTTTCCCCACTCCCAATCCCTTACAATGGGGTCTGAACACCAGGCCTTTGCGCTGAGCTACATCCCTAGCCCTTTTTTTATTTTTTATTTTGAGACAAGATCTGGCTAGGTTGTGAAGTTGCCCAGGCTGGACTTGAACTTGAGATCCTCCTGCCTCAACCTCCTCGCGTTCTTTAATTTTGTTTTTAACTAATTTGTGAATGTTAGCACAGAGCACTGTGTTTTTATTTAAGGCAGAATATTTCTGTTTTCGATATAACACCTGTTCAGATTTCTGGAAATACCCTCCGTGTTTAGTTTGAAATCTGTTTTCTGTTTTGCTTTTTAACCATCATAGAAGTTTTTGAAACGTTAACTACAGTTCTGTTTTACAAACATCGACACTAGCTTTGGAGCCGTATCATCTAAGAATGTTCTAACAAGTTGAAATTGTTCAATCCTTATCCATTCTGGGATTGGCTGACACAAGTTCGACCCTCCATATGCCCTCCAGACTAATCTCCTGTAATCCCACCCAAAGCCCTTATTAGCGGGTCAAAGCTGTTGGGAAGATAGCCCCAATTTACAGTAATTATGCACTTAAACAGTGACTGGTTGTTAGATAAAAACAAGAAAACCAGAATGAGAAGTTATAAGGGGTACTTATTTAGTGAAGTTCTATAATTGATCCTCTAAATAAATGTCTTTTAAATTGGCAGAGAATATTTGTTTAACCCAAAGGAAAGTCAATAAATGCTGTAGCTTGATCGTAGGAAATTCTGAGTCCCTAACAGTCCTGTTACATTAATTGAGGAGCACAGTTAGCTTACATTTACTTGGAATTTTGATGGGTCTATATTTCACATATTGATGTACATAAGAAAGCATGTTAATACATTCCTATTTTGCAGAGTTAGTTTTTCACATGTCATCAGAGATGAATAGATGTAACTGGCAGAGAAGTGTTTTTGTGTGTGAGTGAGACACCCAGGCAGGCTTTATTTTTGAAGTTCAGCGTGCTGATTTGTGAGCAGTAATCAGCTTAGGACCTGGCTAACTACACAGATAAAGGCGGTTTGTGTGCTGCCCGTGAGTAGGCACATGCGAATGCTGATTAAAAAGACCCTGCCTCCCACCTGTGTCTTTCCACAGTAAGCCGTTGTCCCTATATTTTAAAGGGATAGATAGATTTAAAGGGATAGAATAATCAACTTCTCACCCTGGAGTCTTACTTTATAATTAACATGACTCAAAAGAAATTTTTCTAAAGTGTTTGTCTGATTTTGTTGCTGTTTTTTGAGACAGGGTTTCACTATCGTAACTCATGGAATGGCCTTGAACTCACTGGGTAGACCACTGGCCTCAAACTCACAGTGGTTCTTCTCCAGCCTCCCAAGTGCTGGGATTACAGACATATGCCGCCATGCCCAGCTAAAATGTTTGAAAGCATAGTATAAACATTCGTTTTACATAAAGTTTAGGAAAACTGGACAGATTTCTCTCTGAGCCACAAACCTGACCTTTGTAAAAATCAGTGTCAGTGGCACATTCCTGTGTTCCCAGCACTCAGGAGGCTGAGGCAGGAGGATTGTTGCAAGTTCAAGACCAGCCTGGGCTACAAAGAGAGCCCAAGGCCAGCCTGAACTACATAGGGAAACCTGTCTGAAAATGACCAAAAAAAAAAAAAAAAATCAGTGTCAAATCCATAACATTTACCACTCTACCCCTCAAACAGAAAGAAGCTGGGAAATGGTTGTGGTCCTTGTTCATTCTTCCTTAAATCCAATACAACTGCACCCTATCCTGTACTTATCCTTGGTGGAAATAAGATTTGTGTTTCCAGTGCTTATTTGGAGTTGGTTAGTGAGGCCTACCGTGAGTTTTCCACGACAGCCTCCCCAGACCTGGTTGGGCTTCCTGCACAGTGTGGAGAATTACCAAGGCCGGAGCGACTTGCTGTGTTCGTAGAACTGGTGCGGATGTGGGGTCACCCTCTTATGTCGTACTGAGGTGCCGTGATGGTGGTGACCTCCGGACGGGCTCAACAGTGGAGGAGAGAAAGGCAGTGAATTCTGTGTTTTCAGGTTGTTGGGTAGATTTTGCTGATGGAGTCTGCACCCTTCTTCTGCTTTTCTGTTCCCTGCTCCTGGGTGGCACCCTCATCCCCATCCAGCTGTGTACTGGAGGGCGGCTTCTGATATGGTTCCCTTCTAGAGTTCCCACCTTACTTTCTGCCTCTCCTGTCACTGGGTCTTGTCTTCCTTGGTTAGAGGTTACCATGAAAATAATTCAGTTGGGACAAAAGGTGATGCTACAGAACTACTTAATTTATTTTATTTACTTATTTTAGACAAGGTCTCAGTATGTATTCTAGGCTGGCCTTGAACTCACTATGTAGCCCAGGCTGGCCTCAAACTCACAGCAATCCTCCTGCCTCAGCCTCCCGCATGCTGGGATGCAGGCATGCACCACCACGCCCAGATTACTGAAACGTGTCATTCTGAATTAAATTGTTTTTATAAGGGAGCTTCATATAAAGTCCTCCTCCCTTAACCTTGCAAGGCCTAATGTCTCACACTTTCCCTCCACCATTTCTGGGAATTTTTCTTTCTGGTATCTGGTGGGCCCAGATGCAGCCCAGGTTTGAGGGGCAGAAACAGTGCCTCCTGCACCTTCCTGTTAGCCAGCAGTGTGCTGCTGTTCCGGGGAGAGGAAGGGGGAGGCATCTGAAGAGATGGAGTCGGGAGGCTGAGGCCACACGGGTGACTGTGGAAGCTGCCACCGTTCATAAGAATGGGTTGTTTACAACCTGGAGACCACACCAACCCACCAACCGGCTTCGAGCCTAACGCGAGTGTTTGATTCGCTTCAGATACTTCCACTGATGAGCTGATGGATTGTGTACAGGTCGTTTAATCCTTTTGGGGTGTTATTTTATGATCTTAGTGACATGAGGAACATGATAGCCTTTTGCACAAACAGACTTTCTATATTGTTACACCAGAAAGAATCAGGAAACTTAGAGCGCCTTTCCTCAAAAGAATCAGCTGATACCACCTTAACTGGAGTAGCTGGAGAAGAACAGGCAGCAATCTAATGTGCTGGTAATAAACTGCAAAATCCTGACTTATTAAACTCCTACATGGTAAAAAGCATATTTTAGTCCAGGTGTGGTTAAATCAGAGAACATCATACAAAAACAAACATCACAAAAGATCTTTCTTTTTCTTTCTTCATCCTTTCTCCTTTTCTTCCCTCCTTCCTCTCTTTCTTTTCCTTCCTTTCTTTTCTTTTCTATTCTTTCTTTCTTTTTTTTTTTTTTTTGGCACTGGGGATCAAACTCACAGCCTCACACCTGCCAGGGCAGGCGCTTAAGCCGCTGAGCCAAACTCCCAGCCCTGGTTTTTTGAGGCAGGGTCGCACTGTGTAGCTCAGGCCGGCCTTGCGCTCACGCTCACGTTGTAGCCCAAGCCAGCCTCGAACTCACAACGCTCCTCCTACCTCAGCCTCCCAAGTGCTGAGATTAAAGGCGTGCACCATCACGCCCGGCTCGCTCTTTCTTTCTTTCTTTCTTTCTTTCTTTCTTTCTTTCTTTCTTTCTTTCTTTCTTTCTTTCTTTCTTTTCTTCTTTCTTTTTGAAATACCGTATCGCTGTGTAGCCCAGGGTGGCCTCAAACTCTTGGCAAGCCCCCGTCTCAGCCTCCCAAGTGCTTGGTCGACAGGCACGCATCACCACGCCTGACCAAAAGACTTCTCAAAATTGTGTTTGCTTATGCAGATAAAGGAAAAAATAAGAAAAATAAATTTATGATGTAGTTCACCTTTCTCTATATTTATTTCTGAATATTTTGAATCAGTGTCTATTTATAACACAAATATCATTTTACCAAAGCTATTCTTTTTTATAAACAAACTGGAAACCATTTGGTGGCATTTGTTAGTCCTTTAGTTTAGGCTTAAGCTCAGAACCATGAAGAAACCCTAAAACTGAAGTAGGATCTCTGGTCTTTTTCTCCAAGACCATACCCATATTTCTCATGTGCCTTTGAAGGGAATGATTATATGTGTGAAATAAAATAAAGTTGAAGTTAGTACACATTCCCCCTTCCTTATTTGAAGACTGCGTAGGATTCTTCTGAAGTGTCCCGTGAACAGATACATTCCTGAAAACCGGGATCAACCTGGCTTTGCTGTCCGGCTCTGCACATGTGTGTGTCTCTCCAGGAAGCCCGGCTTGGGAAACTGTGGGTACTTTGACAACTCCAGCATCTCCTCATTGGGTCTAGAGTCCTACATAGAATAGAGAAGCGATTTCTATGATTTTATTTTGTGGAAATGAAAGTGCTACTGTGAGACAAAAACAATCGTTGAATGAAGAACCGAATTATAAAAGGCATTTTTAAAAACAAACTATGTCTTATGATGGTGTTGTGCATTTTGCTACCAAGCCCCTGCAACTAAGCACAAAGCCTTGTGACAAAATGAGAGATTTCTCAGCGCAAAACAGAAAGGATACAGAGATGTGGAGGGAGAAGCAGTTCCTTGAAAATCAGAACTAAAACGTAACAGGGAGGGAACTGCTGAATTTGGTCACGATGGGGCGAGGCTACCGCGCGCACACATCTTGTGTCAGAGGGGTCGTAACACCAGGACCTATTGAAACCTAAGGTCTGCCTGTGCCTTCCACGCCATACAGATCCACTGTCCTCAGTTTTGAAATCCAGAAAGCTCTGAAAAAAATGTTTAAAAATAAAATTGCATAAAGTCATTTGCAGCAAAACAGGATCTGAATGGCGTGGGGTAACTGATAGTCTGAATCTGTTTTATTTAACATACTTTTTTCTGCAGGTACATAAAGATGCTGCTTGGGCATGGTATGTAGCAGGTGGCTACATAGTATATTCGTTTTCTAAACTAGGAAAACTTCTAGGTTCCAAGACACATCTGGTGCAAGAGTTTCACATGAAGGTTTCTAAATCTTTACTAGATTATTTTGGGGCCCGGGATTTAGCTCAGCAGTGTAAGTGCCTGCCTGGCAAGTGCAAGGTCGTGAGTTCAATCCCCGGTATCAAAAAAAAAAAAAAAAAAAAAAAAGATTATGTCAATACTCTTCTTTGACTGCTTAATAAATACAGGCTGAGCATCACTAATCCAAAATGCTGAAATCCAAAATGCTTCAAAAGCTGAAATTCTTTGAGGAGCGATTTAACGGAAGAGGAAAATTTCACACCTGACCACAGGCTGTGGTCACAGCATGGGTGCATTAAAACGCAGCATGGAAGCATCTTAGGGTGTATGGGCTATGAAACAGAAATGAATTTCATGTTTTGATGCAAGTTTCCTCTCAAAGATATTTCATGAATATGCAAATATTCCAAAGTTCGAAAACATTAAAAATCCGAAATTCTTCTGGTCCCAAGACTTTCAAATAAGGGGCACTCGGCCTGTATCATGATCATGCTTCTTTCCTACTTGAGTAAATAACAGCCATCCCCAGGGGCAGGAGACAAACGAGAGAATAAGCGAGAAGGTGACCAACTGTAGATCTGCTGAGAGCGCTGCCCACTGGACTTGCTGATGATGCACTTTCCGTATCCTTCTGGAATGGGAATAATTACCAAGCACGTTGACATTGGCGTTGCTTTATGTGCCACTTTTTTTTTTATTTATTTACAAAGAATCTACATAAAAATCAATAGAACAGATAAGCAGGTTTAGCAAGGTCATGGTACAGGGTCCCAAAGCCATGTATAGAAATCTAGTGTTTGTGCCACTTTAAATTTATAGCTGGTCATGTACTTGAAAACGCCACAGCCATGTGACAGCCAAACGCAATTAACTAATCGTAAACTGGGTCCTATGCTGGAGGGAGAAAGCACTGAAAAGGGCATGACTGAATCAAGAGACAGGAATAGGAGCAGCTCATGTAAGTGTTGTGCTCATCTTCAGCAGGGGTAAAGGGCTGTGATGTGTGTAAGCTAACCTCTGTTTTAGAAAAGGCATACGCGCGTGCGTCTTATGTGCGCACCCGTGTGTGTGTGTGTGTGTGTGTGTGTGTGTACACTCAAATGATGACATGGGATGAAACATCCATGATGTGTAAATGGAGGTCGTGTGCTCTCTGGTCCCTTTTTTTTTTGCAACTTATCTGTAAGCTTGAAATAATCTCCAAATAAAAGTAAAAGGTTTTTAAAAATTAAGTTAAAAGGACTACATATTAGGAAAGAATGTTGTTAAAAGAAACACAAGGTAGCATAAATTCTGCTGCTGTTAGGGCTGATGTCAGCTCACAAACCATAAACGGAGCATCAATCGTCTCTGTGAGATTTGATTAATTCCCATTAAATGGAAAGTTCACAGTAGAAGTACAGAAAGGTTCGTGTAATGCTGGTAGTTTTTGAAGCTTGTGTCTGCATTAGAATAATTGGCTGTAATGCTGTTTAAATGTTGGATGGTATCTTCTCTCGAGGGCTTTACGTTTCTGTCTGTCTTCACCTGGATCAATACCAGTTCCTTCTGCTGCCCAGTGAGAGTCCGATGCTCAGTCAGCCCAGACTGGTGTCTTAGTCAGTGCAGGCCGCTGTGACAGGGTACTGTAGATTGGTGACTTCAACAACAGAACTGTATTTGTCGCAGATCTGCGGGCTAGGATATCCAAGACCAAGGCACCTGTAGGTTCCGGCTTTCCGGTTCCCAGATCGACCGCAGTCTTCTTGCTGGTTGTCACCTGTTGTAAGATGTACCTGCACAGTGCTCTCTGGGGCTCTTTCGTGAGAGTGTCGGTTCCATCCATGAGGACCCATGATTTGATCCCTTTCTGGCGGCCCCTCCTCCTCATACCATCTGGAGTCAGGACTTCAACAAATGAATTTGGTTCGGACACACAGCACAGGGTTAGTGGGAGGCGCTATGGCAGGACCGACCCTGACTTAGCTCCTGCATCAGCCTCCACCGCGGCTCTGGACGAGCCACTTAGCGTCTCCGGATGCCTTCGCCGCCCTCTGTATTACAGAACTGCTGACCGATTTACATGAGAGTATTCTGGAAAACTATCACATACTATGTAATGGGGTTATTGAGAAATTAGAACTACAGGGAGCCTGAAGTGTTTTGCTTAAACCGTTTAAAGGATAATAGGTACTCTCCACCTTTTTTAAAGTTCACACACAATTGCTCTGCTCTCATCTCTTGCTTTTGTATCATCATCTCATCGTAAGGAAATATCACTTATGTGGGCCTCTCTGTGAAGGAAAGTGCCTATGACCAGTGGTGTAGTAGCTTATATATTAACTATACGACACTTTTAAAGTTAAAGGGCAGCTGTGGTCCTTATATGCTTATTGATCACTGCTGCTCTGATAATAAGTGATGTAAGCACAAAGCTTTCTCACTCCCATCCCCTTTCAGCTGAGGTTGGTGGCGGTGCCATTTCTGTTCTCCGTGTCTGCTTCGTCCCCAGACCCAAGCTCAAGAGAGCCTGCTCTGGGACATGCCCCGCTCCTGGCGGCAGGAAGAGCCAGGGCAGATCCTGGGATATCTCTTTAAGGGTATGCTTAGTTGGTGGCCTCTGTTTCCTCTGCGCATGTTTCATTGGCCAGAGCAAGTCACATGGGCAAGCAGGGGGTGGGGCGTGTGAACACCCTCCTCTCTACCAGGTGGCCCACGGCAAGTCAATGACAAAACAACTGAATGCAACCCACTACCCTACATTTGTTCCCTTATTTGCTTAAAAGCACATTATCTGAGTTCAATCCCCAGTGCTGCAAAAAAAAAAATAAATAAATAAAATAAAATAAAATAAAAGCACATTATCATCAGTTTTAATGAACGTAAGCAAGAATTTAGAGGAAAGCATTTGCCACCAAAAGAGTTTGGGCTTAATGATTTGCAGGAATCTTAGAGCTTTGTTTCTGTGACTTGGATTCAGAATACCTAGAAGACTCCACCATTGCATATACTTGGGCACCTTTCCTAAAAGATTCCTGGGGTTTTATTGAGCAAAGACGTCACCAGGGATCTCCACTGAGGTCTCCCTTTTGGTCTGCTGTGTAATGGCTTCTCGAGGAAGAGCCCGGGGTAGCCAATCCATGGCCAAGTGGACCCCACCGCCACCAACTGGGTGCAGGACCTGGAAGCACTGAGAGACCCTGCCACAATGACATGGGCCCTGACATCTTGGTGCCTGCCACTTGGACGTGTGTCACTGGGGCTAAGAGTAGCTGTTATAATGGAGGATTGGTAAAAAAAACAGCAATTTTACTAAACTTTCATTACATTTTAGCTGGCCATTTTACTTTGCTTTCTAGTATAAGAAAGTTTATTTCTGTGTCTATTGGTGTCTTCCTTAATGTAATAATTGCAGAACTGCTTTGAGTACGAGAGACAGGTTCAGAGTGTCTAGAAGATAGATATTCGATCTTCAGGTTTCAGAGCTGGGCTACCTGCATTTTATGGTTATGGAAATTGAGGTGCAGGCAATGGAAAGCTTTGCCCATGATGCAGAGAGTTTGAAGCTGCACCAAGATTCAGACCTTTATTTTCCTAATCCAGACCTAATGATTCAGTGCGATGCTACTTTTCAAATTTTTCAAATTATGTCTCTTGAACTTCTTCAAAAGTAATCCCACATATGCTTTAATAGATGTAAGTATAAATATATACATACCCATGGAAAGTTTTATATTTTTCATTTCTTTGTATCAAGTGTGATACTAATTCCTAACTAGTAGCTATTTTTTCTTAGTTTAATGTAAAATAAAGTCGCATATTATTTAAATAGAATATGAGGTTGTTTGGTAATGCTATTCTCTTCATACAAAACAAGTTTACCTTGTTTACCATACCTAATTAGTTATAGTTATAGTATAGTTATATACTGCTAGAACTTTTTTTATAAACAGTGCAATTTTAAATTTAATATTCTCAGTTAAATGTGATGCAGAAATTGATTCAGGGAATGGATACAGTTATCCGTATGTGAGGGGAGGAGACTGGGGACTGAACTCAAGGCCTTCACACTAAGCTACATCTCCAGCCCTTTATAAAAAATGTTTTTTAAGTTTTGAGAGAGTCTCACTAAGTTACCCATGCTGAGCTTAAACTTACAACCTTCCTGCCTCAGTCTCCCAGAGTTCTTTGATTACAGGTGTGTACCAGCAAGCCCAGCTAAGGAATCAAATAGTTTAAATGCCAGATTTTTCCAAGATCTTTTTTGGAATAATATAGGTGGTGCCCCCCACAAAGGATCATACAAATCATTAAAGCAGTACTGAACAATCATAGGATAAGCAGCTTATTACGATGTAAATGAAACAGTCAGTGCATTAATATCATCAGTATACTATAGGTGAACTTCAGTCCACATAGCACAGAGGAGTAGCTGACAGATATTTACACTATTTCTC
>RJWM01031190.1:0-22669 GCA_004363535.1 Dasyprocta punctata
AACTTTCCTCAACATATATTCCACTTTTTTTGGAGTCTGCACTGCAGATTCTGGCATCTAAACTACATGCATCACCTTCTCAGGGACATCTCTATGCCTTCACAATTCTTGTACTTTTCATGCTTTTGAAATCTGTATCATATATACAATCCCAAAGTCAGCCACCTTAAGTAATAACCTGGCCTTTGAGTATACCTGCAGTGGCCTCTGAGTACCTGGATGGTTGAACTTCAGGATACACTTGCTTTGACAGACATGAATGAGCAGGGGGCCCTGGAGTTCTACTCAAGTCAGTCTTTCAAATAAGTTTATCTTTTTAAACCTTTGAACTTCCAATAGCTAGGATCTGGAGATGTCCCAAAACATTTTTAGTATTATCCCTGTGTAAAATACTTGGCTTATAAATGACACAAATCTTTTTAGCAGCCACTGTCTCCATGACTCCATCTATATTGGTTGTTTCCCTTTTGGCTAAGTTGCAAATTATTCACATTTTTCCACTCTGTTTTTGACACTTGATTTTCTTTATAAGTATGTCTGAAATGCCAAATAATATCCTCACCACAGTCTCAATGTTAGGTTGTATATGAGTTTCTTCTTTTCATTGCTGAGATAAAATACCCAAGATCCAAAGTTAAAAGAATAAGGTTTATTGTTGCTCAGTTTGTAAAAGTTTCAGTTTGTAGTCAGCCTGCTCTTGTGCAAAGTGTTATGGCAAAGGGGCACGACAGAAAAAAAACAGTTCATGGCATAGCAGGGTAGACAAAAGAAGCAAAGCAGCAAACTAGCAAAGCAGCTTCTTTCTTTCTCTTTATATTTCATCCAGGTTACCTTTGGGTCTTGCCACCTATACCCAGGGTAGGTCATCTTAAAGTCAGCATCAAACTCTTAATCCCAGCATCACACATCCTAATTCTGGCTTCTTTGGGTGTTGGGTACCTTGCCTCAGCAATGAGAGAAAAGTAACCAAGACAGAATTTGGTACTGAGAGTTGGGTCATTGCTATGATGGTATCTGACCAGGTGGTTCAAGATCCTTTGAGAATGACTTGTGGCAAGAATTTGGAAAGGTTCAGAGATGTCACTTAAAAGAGTAAAACTGAAACACCTTAGGCTGCTCTGCATAGGAGATTCTGATTAGAGCTTGAAAGACCAGAAGTCTGATGGAAATCCTGCCAATAAAGACCAGGCTCAGGAGGTTTCTGCTGAGAATAAGGACTGTACTGGTTGTTGGACTCCAGATGATGTATGCTATGGCTTTGCAAAAAGTTGGTCTGCATTTTGCTAATGTCCAGACACTTTGCCTGAAACTAACATTAAAGGTGGTAGACTAATCTGACAGAAGAAATTTCAAAGCAGTCTAATGTTGAGGCAGTGGCAAGGCTATTATGGGGTCTTTTAGCCAGCTCTATGTGTAGAATCAAGAAAAACAAAAGCCCAACAGGATGATTTAAAACACTGTGAGTTTGATCAGAAAGGAAGCTCCAATAAAGTTGTGGACCATAAAGATAGAACTAAGGAAATCTTGATCACTGAGAAGAACTAGGAGACTAGAAAACATGGCCCAAAGGAATCACAAAAAGTAGCAAGTCTTGAACCTTCACAGCTTTAAAACTGAAAAAGTGAAAGACTTTGCTTTGAGGCAAAATCTACAGAGCATCATGTTCCAGAATGGTGGCAATATATAAAATTTGTTCCTCAGAATTGGTTTCAGAGAGCCCAGTGATCCAGGCACTTGACCCCTATAGCCAAAAAGAAGAAAGTCTGGCTACTGCTGCAACTTGAAGCAGACCTCAGTATCATCCACATGGTACTGGTTTAAGTGCATACAGAATGAAAGAATTCTGAGGTTACAGAGGAGTACACCCCAATTTCAGAAGGCCTGGGAGGTCTGTCATTGTGCCTCTGATAGAACAATGTGTGAAAACATGAGTGTGAAGCCAAAGGTGAAGTGGAAATCCCAGAAGTTTGTAAAACCTATGAATGTGGATCATCTAAGGGAAGCTGCACGGAGAGAACAAAGCAGGCCTAAGAGAGAAGCCGTGGAAGCTATCACCACCAGAAGTGCCATAGGAATTGAGTCACACAATCCCTTTGGAGCTCATAATTTGCCACAGATGGTTCCAGATGCTGGACATGCAACTGCAAGACATAATGTTTGCCCTGATGGATTTTGGACTTGCTTTTGTACCAGTCCTTTGTATCATCTTGTTTGTAATTTTTTTTTTTTTTTTTTTTTTTTTTTTTTTTTTTTTTTTTTTTTTTTTTTTTTTTTTTTTTTTTTTTTTTTTTTTTTTTTTTTTTTTTTTTTTTTTTTTTTTTTGCGGCACTGGGGATCGAACTCACAACCTCGCGCCTGCCAGGGCAGGCGCTTAAGCCGCTGAGCCAAACTCCCGGCTTGTTTGTAATTTTTGGCGTTAAAATGTTTATCTCATTCTATTGAATGTTGGAGGTATTTAACTTATCATTTGTGCAGGGGTTTGCAGCTAAGAGTTTGCCTAGTATCTTGGGACTTGGATTTTTCAGCAATGCTGAAACTGTTAGGGCTTTGGCAACTCTAATAGATGGACTAAATGCCTTTTGTATAAAGGGATGTACATGAGTAGTTGGGGGCTCTAAGAGGAATATGTTATGCTTCTAATGTATTACAATGTGCATTGACTTAATTCTGGTTCTTCAGGATTGCTAAACCTGTGTTATAATGTTCAAGTTGTGAAAAGAAAAGAATGAGTATATCTTTGTATCTGGAGACTGATTTGAAGAATTGTGTGATCTAGAAGACAAGGTTGTTGTTGAGGATTATTAAACAAAAAACTTCTTAAAAATATCAAAGGATCAAGCACACTGCTAGATCATGCAAAGAATATTACAAAATTAATTGGAATCAAAAGAAAAATCAGAAGACAAAACAAGGAACATAAAAATCTGTGGTCAGAAGTAATAGTAGAAAGCTTCCCAAGCATGGTAAAAGAATTTGACACACAGATAAGTGATGAATATAGAACCCCAGTTAGCCATAATCAGAAGAAAAGCCTAAACCAAGTATGTAGCAGTCAAGATTCCAATAACAAGGTACAAGAACAGAATTATTAAAAGTTGATAGAGATGATAGGCAAACCACTTACAAAGGTAGACCCATTAGAGCCACAGTAGATATCTTAATACAAACATTAAGTCAAAAAGAGCTTGTAGTAAAGCATTTGAAACCCTAACAGAAAACAACCTCCAACCTAGTTGTTGTACCCTCCAAAATTATCTTTCAAATTTGATGGAGAGAAAAGAATATGCATCCATGATAAAGAACATCTGGTGAAATTCAAGACCAAGAAACCAATACTCCAAAAAGTTCTGAAGGGTATTCTAGAAAGAGATAAGTAAGACTATAATTCTACAAACACCAACATAATGAATCCTAAAACATGGATAAGTCAATACCTGTAAGTTATAAACGTAACTGTGAATGATCTCAGTTCACCAATAAAAAGAAACAGATTGGTAGAATGGACTAAAAACAAGATTCAGAAATGTGTTGCATACAACAATATATTTAACTGCAAAAGAAATTCACTGATTGAAAGTCAAAGGATGGAAAAAATTGCTGCATATGATGGAAATCAAGGATATAGCAAGAATAGCTCTTCTATTTGCACACAAAGTGGATTTTAAACCAGTATGATCAGAAAACAATGAAGAAGGTCACTCTATATTTGTTAACAGAATAATTTCAAAGGAGGAGATAATAATCATGTAATCATAATAATAATCATATAATCATAATAATCATATTGAATAAGGGCACATACAAATATATAAAACAAACACTAATGGTTATAAAAAATCAAATAAACACTAATGCAATTGTAACAGGGGACCTCAACACTCACTGTCACAAATAGACAAATTAACTAGATAAAAAATTCAACAAAGAAATATCAGACCTGAAACAATCCTTTGAACAGATGGAATTAGTAGACATCTACAGTGTTCCACCAAAAAACAACAGAATACGCATTATTCTCAGGAGCACACAAGACTTTCTGTAACACAGACTATATACTAACTCTTAAAACGTGCTTAAAGAAATGAAAGGAATTGAAATTATCCAATGCATATTATCATAACAATGCAATGAAATTGAAAATAAGTGGTAAAGAAACCTATAAATTGTATAAAAACATAGAAATTAAGCAGTATTTTCTTGAAAAACCATTTGAACACTGATAGAAATAAAGAAGAAATTGGAGAGTTTCTACACTTGAATGATAATGCCAATACTAGATACTGGACCTCATAGGACACAATGAAAACAGTCTTATGAGGGAATTTTATAGCAGTGAATTCCCAAATAGAAAAGTTGAACCTCAAACTTCTAAATGGGAAGAATAAGTTATATCCAAAGCTTGTACAAGAAAGGCACTTACAAGGATCAGAGTAGAAATTAATTCAATTGAGAAAACAATACAAAGGATCAATGAATCAGATTTGATTCTTTGATAGAGTAAACAAACTGTTAGTCAACCTTATAAAAAAAATGAAGGACCCAAATCCATGCAGTTAGGAATGAAAAGGGTGAAATCATAGCAGAACCTGAAAAATTCAAAAGCTCATTAATACCTAGTTTAAACACTTTTACTCTATCAAGGTGTAAAATATAGATGAAATATACAGATTCTTAGATATGTATGAATTACCAAAACTCAATCAAGAAGATACAAAAATTCTAAATAACCGAGTAGCTGAAAAATGAAATTGATAATGAATTAAAAATCTAACAACAAAGAAAAGTGCTGGTTCTGATGGATACACAACTGAAATCTACAAGACATTTAGAGAGTATCTAATGCAATTACTCCTCAAACTCTTCAATGAAATAGAAAGAGAAGTAATACCCCCAACATCATTCCTGGAAGAAAGAATTATCGTGATAGTAAAACCAGAGAAGGATCCAACCAAAAAGGAGAACTACAGGCCAATCTCCCTAATGAAGATGCAGAAATCCTCAACAAGATACTGACAAACAGAATACAGCAAATTATCTAGAAGATTATACAGGATGACCAAGTAGGATTCATCACAAGGATGCAGGGTTGGTTCAACATATGTATATCAATAAATATGATATACCACATTAGTAGGACAAATAATAAAAACCACATGATCATCTCAATAGATGTAGAAAAAGCATTTGACAAAGTCCAACACATATTCATGATAAAAACCCTTAAGGAAACAGGAATAAAAAGCATCTGTCTAGTAAGCAACAGTTAACATCATACCAAATGATCAAAAACTGATAAATCACTCTAAAATCAGGAATAATACAAGAATGGCAGCTACCACTACTCCTATTCTACATAGTTCTGGGAACATTAGAGAAATGAGACAAGAGAAAATAATAAGAATAAAGATAAGAAAGGAATAAGCTAAATTATCATTATTCACAGATGACCTGATAATCTGTGTGAAAGACTCTAAAATCTCCACCAAAAGACTTCTAGATTCAATGATTAAATTTTGTGGTGTATCTTGATGTGAAGTCAGTGCTCAAAAAGCAGTAAAATTCCTGTACATAAATAACAAACTCACTGAGAGTGAAATTAAGGAAAGAACACCTTTCACGGTAGCATTCAAAAAGTTCCCTAACTCCCTCATTACTTTACCAACCATAGAGCATTATGGCAATTTCACTCTAAGAGGCTCAGAGTACTAAAAAATTAATATTTAAAATGAGTGTTCAAAATATATCTGTCTGAAACAATGAGTTCCTGATCTATTTTTAGGGACAGGTGGATGTTTATTCAGGCATATTTGATGCAGCCTCAGGAATTATGTCAATTGCATATTGATGTGATTGCCATTAGAGAAGAATGAGCCAAGAGCAAATTACACACACACACACACACACACACACACACACACACACACACTCACACATGATATAGGAATCTAAGGTATCTTACCAGAAGCAAATTTTTAAGATAATGTGTTCGACGTGTCTTGACTACCAAAAGAAAGAGCTAAGAGCCTCTGAAACAGATTGAGACTCTGACTTCTTACACTGAAATCTTCCAATGCAGATATTATTTGCCATTATTCTTTGGCATATTTTCTGGGTAAGTGGAAGGAGAAAAATATATATCTTTGCATTTAGCATATATTATTTTCAACTAAAAATGTAAAGCAGATATTTTAATGAAGAAAAATATGCAAAGTGAATATTTGTAGTGATCACAATTGTAAATATTTCTAATTAAAATAGGAGGGAGAAAAGCACAATGGATATGACTGACCTATTTAAATGTTTCTGTTTTAAATAGAGCCCAAGATCTGTAAATATGTATATGCATTTTCACAATTATAGCAATTTAATGTGGGCAAAATGAAGGCACACTTTAACAGAAAATAACATTCAACAACACTGTATATCAGCAGCCATTCAAAGAGAATGATGTAGATAATTAATCTAATTTTCCATCTGTTTCATTTTGTGTTCTATTAGCTTTCTTATTCAAACTTTCAAGTCACAAATCTAATTTAAAACCTCTTAACTAGTGTACAGCATATCGTCTTCTATCTGCAGTCACTGTCTAGCAGTGAACAGCAAAGCCGGAATACTAATTTGCTTCAGAATGTGTGAAACACTCAATAACCAAATAATAAAATCTTGAATCCAGCATTTCTTAATGACATAATCAAATGAGTCCTATGCCTTGATACATGATCATAAATTTAAAAATACAACAAAGAAGAATAAAATAATGCAAATGGAGACAGAAGATCGTTTGAACAACAACAATATATTCAGTACTATGACTCATTATTTAAAATGAGCCCTATTGAGAATATGAGACTTTAAAATTAGACACATTTTGATTAACACTTTACTTATTAGTGTTTCTGTTTCAGTAATTCTTGCTATCTTCTCTTTCTTTCCCTTTCTGGTGATCTCAATACTATATGAACACACACACAAGTTATCATTAGTTAGATTATTATTAGATTTTTAAATTACTTAATCTATAAAACCTTTGTTAATTTTTGTAGGTAGGAGAGGTTTTTCTTACATTTTCTGTTATATTTATAACATATTTTACAAAATGTTTGGTCCTAAATTCTTGAAATTCAAAGTATATTTTTAAAAATCATAAAATGAAGAAATAGAGTATGCCAGAAAAAATTAAGAATGTAGTGAATGATTAAACTATTTTCTGTAGGAATGTCATTTCAATTTTGTTTAAATGCAATGTAATTTACCAGACAATAAAGAACTCCTTAGATGAAATGGCTGTTTTCCAGAGCAGTGCTACTCTACTACTGATTGCAATGTATTCTGACATCTATGACAGTTTTATAATTCATCTATTCTATGATCTGAAGTGTCCTTACTTTTCTGAAGGCTTTCTCCTGAGGATCGGCAGTAAACTTTTGTGGACAGAGAGGAAAATAGACAGCTTTGTAGGAAAGCAGTATCACCATATGATGCAATTTTGTTGCTAATGTTTCTTGGTAATTAGAAAAATATTTCAAAAGACATTTGTGTCAGAATCTAGAGGTTGTGTTACATATATAACCACTTTAGGTGAAACATAGTAAAAAAATTAAGACAAAGGAAATATGGATTCACCATATCCTTGACAGCACTTTTTGTCCAATACCAAACATGTGAGAACAAGGTATAATATGGTAATCATGTTCCAAAATTTAGGTAACAGATAGTATTGTGGTTTTGAGTAAAAAATTTAAAAAATCATTTTAGGCTAAACAATAGAAATGCATAACTTGGAGAGCAGTTTATCATAAATAACATGCAAGGATTATGAGTGCTTGCAATATTCTTTAGGAGTATGTTTCTTAAATAGTATGTAAAACACTTTTTCAAACATGTATGAGTTGCCCAGTGATAGTTGATCTATATACACTTAAATAAAGAAGCAATACAATAAATAAATTCTTTATTAGACTGTGTATTAAATAACTATAAAGAAACATGTAAAAAAGACTGAAATAATGCCTAACACCATGCATTAAACTAAAGTCAAAATGGATTAAAGATCCAAATATTAAGACAGAAACACTAAATCTGCTGGAAGACAAAGTCGGTAGAAATCTTGAAGGCATAGGGTTGGGGAGAAAATTCACGAACAAAAATCAAATTACATGGGAAATACTTCCCAGAATCAACAAGTGGGATCTTGCCTTATTAAATTTTTTTCAAGTCAAAAGAAACCTCTAACAGAGTGAAAAGAAAATCCATGAATTGGGAATAAACATTAGCCACTTGTCCCTCAAACAAAGGACTTCTATCTAGAACATATAAAGAATTAAAAAAAAACCAGACCCCGAAAGTTCAAAGACCCTATCCAAAAATGGGCATCTCAGATGAATACACACCTCTCAGCTAAAAAATACAAATGGCAAATACGTACATGAAAAAATGTTCAGCATCATTGGACATTAGATAAATGCACATTACAACAACACTTAGATTCCATCTCATTCCAGAAAGAATGGCCAGGATCAAGAAAACCACCAATAACAAATGCTGTAGAGGCTGTGGGGAAAAAGGAACTCTCCTGCACTGTTGGTGGAAGTGTAAACTGGTGCAACTACTGTGGAAATCAGTGTGGAGATGCCTCAAAAAGTTGGGACTGAAGGTCTCATTTGACCCAGCTATTCCACTTCTGGACATATTCCCAGAAGAATTGAAAACATCATTCCACAATGATATATGAGCACCCATGTTTATAGCAGCACAATTTGTAATAGCTAAATCTTGGAAACAACCCAAATTCCCACAAATGAAGAATGAAGAAAGAAGATGTGATATTTTTATACAATGGAGTACTACTCAGCTATAAAGAAAGATCACACTGAGGCTTTTCTAGGTGAATGAATGCAACTTAAGACCATACTCATAAGTGAAATAAATCAAACCCGTATGTGTAAATACCGTATTGTCTGCCTAGTGTAAGAAACTGTCTCCCTAGTGTAGAAAGAGCAAATAAGATACAAAACTCTCAGTAAATATTGTGAAAGGGCAAGAAACTGCTCAAAGAGGGAAAAGTAACTCTGATAGAGGAAAGAAGAAAAGAAGGAAGGGAAAAGAAAAAAGATATAAATTTGTATATGTACACCTAAGATTACTAAGATATAGTACTACTAATTCTATTAGTTTTTGGAACAAAAAAGTTAACATTTCTAGGATTTGATCAATTTTGCATGTCTATATCTGGTAATTTGAGTTAACACTTTTGAAGATAACTATGGAAAACAGCAAACTTTGCTATGTTCCTACTACCTTGTCTTGAAAACCTTACTGTTATTATTTTGGGCTCTATATTATTACTGTTTATTTGACTCTTATTTCTTGCTTTTCTTGTCTTTTGTTTTGTTTCAATTTTCCCTCTAATACAGAAATGATGGATATACATGTATAGTCTTATATATGCTACAACTTCTTCTAAAGAGCTTAGAATTGATTTTATTATGTGTGATGGTAAGAACAGCTACATTGAAGAAAATGAGACATTATGATAGCCATTGTTGATTTCCTATAATCTTGTTTTGAAGCCCAACAATGTTTTAGTCTTTGTTTTGATTAGTTTTAGTCTGTTTTCTATTATTTGATTTCAATATGTGTGAAGGTATGGACAGTTATTTTGAAGAAAGCGAGAGACACTATGGTAGTCATTGATTTGCTGTCATCTGGTTTTGAAGGCCCAGAGGCCCTCATCCTTTGGTTTTGATTGGTTTTATACTGTTTGGTTTTGTTTTAATTTATTGTGTGTGAACGTATGGACAACTATTTTGAAGAAAACAAAAGACATTATGGTAGCCACTGTTGATTTCCTGTTGTCTTGTTTTGAAATTCTGTGTCACTGGAATTGTTATGTTCTGATCTGCTTTGTTCTGTTTTGTTTGTTTTTTTTCTTTAATTTTCTTTAAAAGAAAAAAAATTTAAAAAATGAAAAGACTGAAATGTGGCCTAGTGTAGACAAATGAAAAAGTCATAACTGGTGAGCATTGTGTTATTAAAAAGGAAAAATGTCCATATATATAAATATATTTACAGAGAGAGAGAGAGAGAAAGGGAATTCTCCAAAAAATATACATGCTTCAGGAAAATGAAAATAGAATGATGTTTTTCAGCAGATAGTGACAGCCTGTTTTGGGGGTCCCCAGAGTTTGTTATATACTGCAGAAAAGCTACTACATTGCCAGTTCTTAGAGAAGAAATTGAAAACGCATGTGCAGCAATCTAAATGACCAAGGTTACTCAAGCAGCAGCAGTTCACTATGCTAATAAATGTCTAAACGCTAATGGCTGCCAATGTGAGCAGCTCTTGCAACTGCAGAGGCCAACAATAACTTCCATTAATCCCTTATCTCAATAAAATTCTAAAATATTTATATAGTTCTTTTCTGAAGCATATATCATTTTGCTAGAATAGGTATATAAATATATTTATTATAAATGTAATATATATATATATATACATATTTTCAATATGGAAATGCTATCAATACAAATATTGTATTTTATTTATTGATTTATTGTATTTTGTTTTGATTTTCTGTTATAATTTACAGAGAGAATTTCAGTTGATTCTATGTTTCATTTGAGATTTATCTTATTTGAACTTTTGAAACTTATAATGCTTAATAATTTTTATTGTTGTTTCTTGGAGACAGGTTCTCACTATGTAGCTTGGGCTGGTCTTGAACTCACTATGTAGCACATGCTGGCTTCAAACTCGTGACAATACTCCTGCCTCAGCTTCACTTGTGCAGAGATTACAGGTTTGTGCCACCACCCCCTGTGATATTATAACAAACAAACAATATGGATAATTTCAAAAACATTGAATATTAGATTGATAGTTTTTTCAATAAAGAATTTGAATTAACCAGAAAAAATTGAAAATAAAGGATACACCCCAGTAAATTCTTTGAATTGAGAATTACTTTTTATGCAGACTAAAAAGTTCATGGAGCTTACAGTAAGAGTAAATACTAATAAAATTGTTAATTTGATTAGTGAGTCACAAGTTCAAATTTTATATTGACTATTACATTCCTATTCTATAAAATATTTATAAAAATAAACGCATTTTATCTAAAGAGATTAATGTATTTTCCTAAATTTAACAGAAATAAATTGAAAAGAAAAAACTATTTATAGCGAATTTGTAAGCACATAACTATTTAACTGATTAGTTATTGTTTTTATTTGCATTTTTCAAATTAAAGCATTTTTCTTTTTTTTTTCAGGTATTTTATTTCGCTGATAAAAGGCTTTTGGATTTTGCTTTTTTTAAAAAAAATTTATTTTAAGCAAAAAGAAAATAAGAAACCAAAGCAAAACAATTTCACAATCAGCCAATAAGAGAGTAACAATAATTGGCACGTTGTATTATATTCACAGAATTTGTTTAGGATAAAAGATATAGACATGACACATTATATAAAAAATTATTAGCACAAAACTTTTGCCTCAATGAATCAAGAGAAACCAGCTCTATGACTGTCTTTTTTGTTATGATTGCTGTATTATTTTCAAATAAACATTTCACATTACAAATGAAATCTGAAGATGACCCTGTGGAAACTACCTTTCACTCAAAATTCTTTTTCTCTAACTGTCTTAACTAATTTTTTATATACATAGACTTTTTTCAGCTCATCACACAAGTGCAACAATACAATAGTTATATATGTGTGACTTACTTAATTTGCTGACAAGTATATGTTTAATACTCATCCATTTAAGAGAGAAAATATCTAGTTTGTCATTCTTTATAGCTGAGTAGTATTCCATTATATAGAAATACCACATCTTTTTATGCATTCCTCAGTGGAGGGGCATTTAGGTTAATTTCAAAAAGAGACTGAAACACTATCTAACGGCAACACTTTTATGCAACACAGTTTCAAAATCTAGGACTGGGTAATCCTCTCATAACTACTAGCCATCAGTTGCAGTACAAATTCTTTTATAGTAGAAATTATTGATTATTAATTCCATAATTCTGCCATATATGATACTTCTGAGTCTATTTCAATTTGCTTTTTGCTGTTGGTCTTGTTAGTTATGAATCACTCTCTTTTGCTTTTTTCACAGTACTATTTTGAGTAGATTCTGAACACAAAGTATACATACATTATGATGTGTCTACCTGCAATTCTGGAAGTCCATCTTTCATAACACTATAATGAAATAAACAGATCAAAGAATATCTAAAGTTTAGAATTGTGGAAATTGTCTGGGCAAGTATCCAAAAGAATATTTAGAGTAATTTTATATGTTTATTGCAGTCTTATTTATATGGTTGAATATATCTGTCTAAACTAAAAAGTAGATATTCAAGACATACGAATTTTATTCTTTGTTAATTACATATCAATAAAATTATTGTATAGATAAAATACATAACCTCATAGTTTTAAACTAGAATCAACTCAGTTGGGAAGACAAAGCAACATGCTGGAATAGCCCAGACCCTGAAGTCAAATGCAACACAGTTCAAATCAGTTAGGCATCTTTGAGACTTCATTCCCTCATCTATAAAATGAAAAGTGAGAGTAATAGTTCAGGTTGACGGTGAATAACTGCATATAAATACTCATATAAAAAATACTCAGATAGGGGCTGGGGATTTAGCTCAGCTGCATAAGCGCCTGCCTGGCAAGCACAAGGTTGTGAGTTCGATCCCTGGTACCAAAAAAAAAAAAAAAAAAAAAAAAAAAAAAAAAAAAAAAGAAAAGAAAGAAAGAAATACTCAGAGATAGTAATTACTTATGAATATTGGTACATATTCTAATTGAAGGGTGGGATTTAAGTAACAAATATTTTCTAAAAATGAAACTTTATTTCTCATTCAAAATGTGTTTTTCAATAGATGCAGACTTAAATTAAAATTGTGTTTTAATTAGTTTGCATATGACAAAAGTAAGGAACAAAAACTGTTCAAACATTAAACGATCTGTTCGATGATCTCCTTTGCAACATGATTAGCTGTGGTCCAGGTAGTGATCTGAATTTTAAAATTCAGTTTGTTGCTTAATGACAGAGAGTATAGGGAGTAATGTTAAGCTAGTTCCCTGTTACTCATTGATAACTTTAAGCAAATTAATTGTTTGGGACTTGAATTTATAAAGCAAAGCTGCTCCAGACATTCTCTTCAAAGTAAGTGCATATAAAGGAATAGAAAATATAGGTAATTATAACAAGAACACATAAGTGACTGTAGATGCTAGAGATTCACAAAAATGTATTTATGAAAATCTGAAATTGCTGCAGTGCTTACCATTTGAATCAAGTTTAAGAAATAATTCAAGTATTCCATATAAGTTGAATAGACAGAGCTTCATTTTCTTAGGCTATCCCACTTTCCAATAAAAGTCACCACTGTGACCAGCCTTGCGTCATTAACTGACATCTAAAGTTCATCCGCTTGTGCTATAATAAATACCCTGAGGACAGGCTATCTCCACATTAACAGAACATTCAATAACCTTCTGAATACAGAGAAGTATTAATTTTACCATTTTTCTTACAGAACAAGTTATTCCAAGGAAATAAATGAGTTAAAAGGATGTAACAGAAGCTATATCTGAAAAAAGAAATATACTATGGAATACAATTTTATTATGAAATATTCTTCTGTTTTTATGATTTCTTAAAATATTTCTTACTATACTTTCTCCAAAGATATAAAGTAAATGATCTAAAAATGCTAAATAAAATGAACACTTTTAAAATAGCATCTCCTTTAAAAAATTTTTTCAACTGATTTACAATTTTATGAGAAAGTACAAATTTGCAATATCTCTATTACTCCTTATTTTCATGATTTAAATTGAGAATAAAAATTAATGCACATATTGAAAAAACACAGCATCTCACAAATATACGAATGTATATTTTAAATAAGTTTTTTTATGTTTTATGCTTAAAACAGTTGCAAATGACAATTGAACTAGGAGAAAAATTAATAGAAATTATATTTTTATTTTAAAAAAGCAAAACAGAAAAAAAGGAAACAATACAAAATTTCAAAAAAATAGTAGGAAATTATCACTAATTAATATATTGCATATTGTTACATAAAAGGATAATCTTGAGGCTTTTATAGGTAAATGGAGGCAACTTGAGATCATACTCATGAGTGAAATAAATCAAACTCATATTTGTAAATATTGTATTGTCTCCCTAGTGTAAAAAAAAGAGTAATAAGATCCAAAATGTATAATAGATATTGTGAAAATGAAAAGGAAAGAAAAATGCTCAAATGGATAGAAATTTGAGAGCCAATAAAGTGTTACTTTGTACTACATGTATGTTAGTCATAAAGCACACGAAATTTGGAAGTGAGAAGGTATCACTATTGTTTTAAAGATAAAAAAATAAAACATTTTTATCACTAAACTACTGTAACTATGTAATACAGTGGGCATCCTAGAGATACTAAGCACTTTGTATTTTTTAGAAATTATTATTCTCATTTGCCTCAGTTGGCTAATATTCCATTTTATAGAAGTTATAAATAAAACCCAAGTCAGTTTGTGTTGTTGAACCTAGAAATTATCATTTAATGTTAATAACTAGAAGGAAAAATGTCAAATAAAATGAAATACTGAAGTTGAATGGTATTTCTATGTAAGGATTTGTGAAAAAATAAATCTTTGAATTTATTTATACAAAATATTTATAATGCCTTAGACATCACCTGCAGAATATGGGTGCAAATACAGAACAAGGGAAAATAAATTTAACCTATGAGATACATATTAAACCATTTGAAAACAAACATCTAGAAATCTCCTCCACTATCACTATTCTTAGGAAATTGTGTGTATTCCTTGTTTGAAACGTTGCAATTGATTGGAGTGTAATGTTGACATAAGAAGAGGGAAAGCATGTATGAATTGTCAGTTGAAAAATTCAACAGAGTTGAAGAAAGCACATTCATTTAGTCATTTGCTCCTTCTTTCCATGCTTCTTCTAGTATACACATTTGTGATTTGACACCAATGACACATTAGTTTGCAAACATTTGAGTCAATCAAATCATCCAGATACTTGTATATTCCCCACCAGCATACCTTACATGATTAAAAATCAGCTAGTAAAACACTGAAACATAATTTTAAAATGAATTACTTACTTTTACTTAAAGTAATAAAATTAGTTTTCTTAATTGAGCTATGAATACATATTTTGTAATTATGAATATAATAATTCAAATAAAGAAGTCATTTGATTAAACAACTTATTGGTGCATGTTCTAAAATAACGCAAATTTGAAACCAAAAGGGAAATAAACATTCACTTGAGGACAGAAATACTATATCAGTGGAATTCCACTTGCATATTTAATTACTTAGTAAGGTTTCTGTTGGTTTGAGAAAATGTGAATAATCACATGCATACATGTCAGCATTATTTATTTACTTAATACTTATTCATTTATTACTTATTATAGAAAATTGACCTATACAATGTAGCACAGTAAATGAATAGCCAGTTCAAAAGGCACAGAGCACACAGTCTCAAAAGGCACACCCTTGAGCCACCTGGAACAACATAGGAAAAGAAAGAATCATCCATATACAGTAGAGTGCTACTCTTTTAAGCGATAGCTCAAGCCCTCTATTAATGACTTAGAAGTGATTTAATCATACTTGCCCAAAATAATCTCCCTCCCAACTGATTAAATTGAACACTCCCAGGATAATACACTGTCTCAAAGGTAACCGATTAGATAATTTCATTACAGTGAATTCTTTTTCCTTTGTTCATGTAATGCAACAGCAAAACAGGATTAAAATCTATTCTAACACAACTACATTGAAATAGAGGAAGATATAAAGAGCACATTCAGAGGAAGTGAGGATCTGATGTGTCAGTTTTAAATTCTATATGCAGAAAATGCAAAGGTAGTTCAATGTTGGAAAGCTTATGAATAAAATTAACTATTATTATCTTTTAGGTTAGTTTTTCTTTGTTAGTGTATGTGCTGCCAAAGAGAGCACAGTTTTTCTTTATAAGAAAAATCATATATTTTTCTTTTGTTTCTACGTATTTCAGCAGCATTTGAAACCAAATTTTCCCAATTTGGAAAGCAGATGACAGAAATTTTAACTAGAATATAAAAGCCAATGATAGTGATGTATTACAGTAGCGTGAAACCACTCCACCAAGAAATCTGGAAGACCTCAGTCCATATAAGAAGAAGCAACTTTTATAAGCCCTGAACTGTCACTTGTGTTTATGTCTCTGATAAATTCTTGTCCAAATCCAAAATTGAACATAGTAAATAATGTTTACATTTTTTCCTGGTACATAATAGAGAGGCTAAAACTACAGATTTATCCATCATGATTAAGTAGATAAAATTTTATATAAATGCACTGGTTAGAATTAACATAAAGGAAATGACTAATTAAAAAACTGCTCAGTGGCAAGAATAAAAAATAAATTCTGTGGCAACATATAATTTTTGCAAATAATCATTCATTTACATAAAAACATTGCAAATTTTGTGATATTAATACAGATAAGAATAAATAATACACACTGCCATTAAAATAAACTAAGGAGATAAGATTCTTATTTGTGCTGATATTTTAATGAGATCCTGGAACTAACTAGAATATTAAGGAAAAAGCATTAATAGACCTGTCATTTAGTACAAAGAATACACAAAAATTGGTTCATCAAGTATAACAAGTGTAGTCTATTGATTTAAAATATTAATAAAAGGGAAAATGTATATGGGTATATGAAAACTACTGGTACTATGCTTGCAATTTTTCTGTCATCTCTTTTGAAGGAAAGTTACTCAAAGTTACTCATATCTATTTTAAAAACAAACTCATACAGTCTTAATTTAAACTCTACTTCATCATATAAACATAACAATAAAATCAATATTAATCTACTATAATGCATATTTCAAATATATACCTATTTTTGTATTAATATATTTACTTCCTTAACACATTGAAAAGCATATTTATCTTGATCCTTTCATATGAAACAGCAAAATGATGTCCTGCAGATTAAGTGATTTATGTAAGGTGAATAAAATTTCCCAGTTGGCTGCAAAGTCAATTTTTTGTGCATCATCAAGCATTGGGATACTTAGGCAGAATTGGAAGTTGCAATGGTCAGTAATAGCAGACTATCCCAGAGTGTCAAGACATTATTTTAATTTAATAGGTATTCCATGAATTGAAAACAGGTTGAAAGGTGTTATAGTCTGCCCACATGTTCACATGAAACATTACAAACAAACATAAAACAAGCAAGATTGTTCTTTGACTCAGTGCTTATATTCACAATAGGACTTATACAACTGCCTGCAAAATTTTCTATTGACTTGAAATAGAAACATCTTTCAAGTGTCTTATTGGTGATCTCCCTGATGACTGCATCATATCTGAATTATCTGTCTACGCATCAGTAATTCTCCATAGTGTAAGCCAATATTGAACCCACTCAACACACTGAATACTAGTTTCCAAGCTCTGTTGTAGTGATGGAGGTGAAATGAGATCTCTCGCTCAGATTCACCTGAAGTTAGAAGCTAGTAGTGCAAAGACATAATAACTACATCCATTTTCCAGAATTTAGACTTATATTTGCATTATGTGGTGCCTTGAATTTGGGGACAAATTCAGAGCTTATTAATTGAAAACAAAGCAGTCCTGCTTTTTATGGGCAATTGATATTTTAAGATATATAGTAAGAGCTTTCAGCATTTATTTCCTTTTGTTAGTAGACCCTGGGGTATTAAGAGAAGGTAAGTAGCAGATATAATTGGAGACCCAAAAGATATAATGCAATGAAAGTTTTCACCTCAGAATTGTGCACGTTATATAGTCAGTAGAATACTAGTTTCTGCTTTTCTGATTGCCTAATGATTTCTGTCTCTTCTATACTATCTTTGAAGCTTAAAGGGCCACAGCAATTATAAGCTTCACAGCCAACATTTGCCATATCATTTTACTCTTTTGTTATGAAAAATGTTGTTTTTTATGTGTATCAGAATGAATCTTATAATGATGAAAGCATGTTTTAATAATCAAATCTTTCAAGCCAGTGATAATTCAAATGCTAACTATTTGATCTTGTCAGCTTGCCAGAATGTTTAAAAAATGAACAGCACATTGTCAGATCATTATAGAAGAGATTTTAGGTTGATGGCATGATATTTTATCTTCAAATGGAGAAAATGCCCAAGAGTAAGCAATTTTCAAAATGTATAGCCCAACAAAGATAGGAACATATGAAAGGATTGTTACACTAAAGTATGATGAATAGTTTCTAGCTTTTCTGATTAATGGACTGTTCAGAAAGATGTGCATCTGGGAGCACTGAGTTTAAAATTAAATTCAAGGAATTCCTGAGTTCTAATTTCATATCTTTAAACAGTAGAGCTCTATAATTTATGCAAGCTTTGATGGATTTTTTTAAAGCAGCGTTTAAGATGAGCAGTGTCAATTTTGAAAAAGAATAATTGTGAATTTTTTGGGTGCTCATTACTACACACAGGCAATGGAAAAGGAATGAAGTCATCTTCTCATTTGGTGTTTCAGAAATATAAGATCTGTGATATTTTTGCCCATTCTAAGTGCTTCTCATAAGTAAGCAGTGTTTTGCTGATATGTTGCATCCTTGCCAAAATCTCTCAACATTTACATAGTTAAGTATTCTTTATTAATTTTGGTATTATTTAAATTTTATTTTTAGATAATTTATTTTAAAATTACAGACTTAACCAGACATAGTGGCACATGCTTATTGTCCCAGGGACTTGGCAGTCATTGCTGAGGTAGAAGTGTCTCTTGAGTCTGGAAGTCTGAGACCGTGTTAGAAAGAATAGTCAGACCTCGCCTTCAGAAAATAAATCAATCAATAAATAAAATAAGGTTCATACAATTTTCATTTGATACATATCCTTATTGCAAATGATGTATATCACTGTTACAAATGAAAACAGGACAAGGAATTTTCTCTTAGAATTAATTTCTTGAGACTCCGAAAATGATGTCTAAGAGTAAAACAAATAATTAGCCTGAATATATGAGAAGCTTCAGAAAATTATAAAGAGGTAAAAAATTTGTGTAACATCCTGATTTTTATGAGGCATAAGGAGGAATAAAGAAGTGGAAAGCAAGTAAAAAAGTTATTCATGACACATTATGAATTTAAGATCCATTCACTGAAAACAAATAAGATAATGAACTTTCTGACTAAATTGTGAGACAAAAATGATTATTGTACAAAATAAAAAATTGCACTTCTGTAGCATGAATGATATTCACAATAATACAACAGATATTTATATATACTTTATTTTACTATCTATTAGATGGTAAATTATAGAATAAATACTCTTAATGTACAATGAATGCAGTAAGAAACTATATAGCCTTTCCTTACAAGACAAAAAAAAAACAGAAAAAGAGTTAAATATATGCACATATATATGCATGCATATATAGTTGCTAAAATACGGCAATTGCTCCATAAAGTTGTACTTAAAGAAGTACACTTATTATTCTGAAAATAAAAATAAGGAGCAAGGTAAAAGACACATAATAGGAAAAAGAGATACAGATCTTTTACAAAAGGAAAGGGGACCAGTAAATAGAGCGAGAGATAGGAAGAGGGAAGAGCTGAAAATCAGAAATAAGACTGAGGAATGCAACCATTATGTGCTGCACAATGTATGATAAAAATTAAATGTAACAGAAATGATATAGTTAAATTAATAAATTTATCTATTATGTAATCCAAGCAATAATTACCTTAAAATGCACAAAAATTAATAGCTTCTGAGAAGGAAGTAGCTGTCACTTAGTATTTTAATTTCCAAAAACTTTGACTTAAAAGCAAAAAAGTGAAGCAGCAAAAGTTGGATTTATTTACAGTGCTACATATAAACCAGATAGCTATTCAATAATGTAACAAAATACCTTGTCAGACTTTGAAATGGGTACTATCTACTGTTTTTAGCCAGATCTATAGTGAGAATTAGAAACAACAAAAATAGTGTAAAAGTATTTAAAAAAAGAAAAAAAAAAAAACTTAAATGTTGACCTGAAAAGAATCTCAAGAATCTCATATACATTTGGGCTCAATGCAGATATAGTTACTGAGGAGACTGGTGATATTCGAATTGGGACAAAAAGAAATATGCCTTAAGGGTACTTCAGTAATCATAAAAGCCTCACCCATTCAGGCTCGAGGGTTTAATAGGATAAGCTCTTCCTTTGAGAATAAAGTCCTTGGCACCAAAGAAAGGCCTCCTAGAGTTTTGGACCCTAAGAGTTCATTTCAACATGCTCAGCACCAAATGCTCTCAGAAGTCATTACAGTCCTTGTGCAAGGCAACCTCCCTACTGATTGAGGTGGCAGCAGACCTCGGCTTTGTCCAGGTGATGATGACTTTGTAAGTATTCAGAGTGTAGAGCTGTGGAGCTGTGAAGGCTTCCATCGAGATTTCAAAGGAAGGCCTATGAGGACAGGCATTGTGGATCTGAGAAAGAGATGGGTGAATGTGTCAATAAAACCAAAGGTAAAGTGGAGATGCCAGAGTAATTAGTGCCAGGATCATGGAATATCTGCCCATGAAATCCATGCACAGTAAGCAGAACAGCCTAAGAGAAAGGCCATACTTAGCAAGGCAGTAAGGTTGGAATCAACTAACACTTTGAATCTCTTTTCCCATCAGCATGTATAACAGATATTGATTAATGAATTACAGGACTTAATAATTGTCCCGATAGGCTTTGGTCTTACTTGCCTCAATTTTTTTTTTCTATCCTTTATTCCTCCCTTTTGGAATGTGAATATTTATCTTGGATCATTGTATTCTGAAAAACTGTAACTTGTTTTTCAAACGTCCACAGGTTTATTGTTAAGAAATGTATGTATGTATAAGTATGCAAGATAGATAACTATAGTACTAATTCTGTTAGTTCATCAGAAACAATAGTTTGTGTTGTCATTGTTTGTCTCATCATTTTTTATGCCTAGATCTCATAATTTGAACTATTTCTAAGATAACAATATGTAATATGTTGACTAGTATTAATTTCTTACTGGTTATTTTTTGAAATTCTGCAATACTTCTACCTTTTTTTTGTTTTGCTTTTTTAAAATTAAAAAAAAAAGAATTTACCTTGTGTCTCAAGAAGATTTTGAACTTGAACTTCTGAATAATGCTTGAAGCACTGAAACTTTGAGAGTAATATTAGTACGTATTTGGTTGCATGTGGAATGGTTATATCATGTTAGGCAGAATTGTGACTTTGTGTTTGAAGATTTATATTATTTCACGAGTGTTTTGTCTACCAAATTGACAAGGGTGGAATGTGACTGTTAAAACGAATTGACAATTTTATTGGTTTAAAAGCTGCTCAGTAGATAAGTAAAACACACTACTGATGTGTCTGAGTGCGTCATAGAGGCATGGATTTGGGTACTGTATCTTGACCCTGGCCTTTATCTCTAGGATGGTTCCCATACTCTACTTCCAGGTTGCCATATACTAGGCAGCTTTGTTCCTCTATGCCCCTGAAGTTGCTTTCGATGAGTCAGCTGGCAATAAAGTAAACCCTGTGAAACCATGATCCAAATTAAGCTATCCTTTAAATTGTGAGCCTCAGGTGTTTTGTATCAACAACATATAATATATAAATATGCGAAGGTGTTTGTGACTATGTATATATATTTTTGTTCATTTTTATCTCTTCAATCCATGTAATTTGTCAGGAAGATTGGTCAATCTCAGGAAATTTAGAACTCTTTATTTCCTTTAAATTCAGTGAGGCATTTTATGAAATCTATATTCCCATAAAATCTTTTTGTAAAAAATAAACAAACTCTAGTTGTCCAGGTCTAATTTTTGCAATTAGTTTTGATATTTCTCCTGATAGTCTGTCTGGTTTTTAATAATTTTCTCTTTCTGGCAAACCTGAATTAAATATGTTTATATACACATAATTACACATGTGGTTCTATCCAAACATACATTAAAATAATTTCATAGATAATCTAATTTTAATTTAAAGCAAATTCATAGCTATTCTAAAATCATCAATTTGTAATTTAAGCCCCAGTATATGAGAAGATATTTTTCAAATTTTCCTATCTGGTACATGATAGATTATATGCAATTATATTTTAAAATATATTTCTGTTTCTAGCAGTTTAATTCCACAAGATTTCAGTGATTGGTGCTATTATGACTTATCATAAGTTAGATTATATGTGTACATTCTTTGCTTATTTTTATGAACAAATATACTTTCTTTGCCTATTTCTTCTTGAAAATGTTAAGAGTTTAACATAGATTACTTATGAGAAATATGCCTTAAAATATCTATTTATAGTCCTGAAATTTCAGTAAATTCTCTTGGTTTACAAAGATCAAATAGTTTCTATTTCTTTGGAAGGACAATACTTAGACCTATATTTACACTTTTGGTAATGATTTTTAGGACTTAGAAATTAAAGGACTTTTGACAAGAAGCAGCTGGCTTTAAAAACAAATGGAATAACTTAATTAATGCACCAGCTAGGATTCATCAGCTTGCCTGGTGGAAAAATTATGCAGCCAGCACAGTGTGGTAGATTCTCTGAACTAATTACAATT
>RJWM01031191.1:0-22677 GCA_004363535.1 Dasyprocta punctata
AAAAAGAAAAAAAAAAAAAGTATAGAATAAAGATAATGAAAAGAGAAAATAGACCAAAGTTCCTCTAACTTGAACAACTATAATGTTCCTGTCAGCTCTAAGGCTTTTCTTCCCATGCTATCAAAGATCCCGGCCCCTAATGCTACATGCTGTCAGGTATACATACCAACAGAGGCTTAAATGGGGGTTCCACTTTCCGAGCCAGAAGTTCTTCCCAGTTAATGTGTCTGAAAAATGGATGAGCCTAGGAAAAACAAAAACAAACAAACAAAAAAAGAAAAAAAAAGTGGAAGAGAACAGACTGTGATAAACTTTTTTGTACCAGGGATCGAACTCAACCTCACACTTGCCAGGCAGGCGCTTATACCACTGAACTATATCCCTTGCCATGTGACAAACTTTTAAAGTTACAATTTGCAAAAAAAGCTTAAACTTCTAAGCAACTACACACAACCCTCACAAACAAATTAGCATAATCCTTTCCCAAAATGCCAACCATGCCAATCCCTACTTGAACTTCTCCAGCGTCCCCAGGACCAGCTCCAAGACGAGAAGCAGCATTTCTTTTCAGCAGCTTTAAGGGGGAAAGAAAGCAGTAATAACATTAGCAAAACTGTGCTTCTTTTTTCCTTTCACAATTTGTTTATTTTGCCTTGAGAAAATACCATTTATTAATTACTACCAAATACTGCCTGAGAACAAAAAGAAAATCTGTAAATTTATACTTTGCTTTCAAAATCTGGAGGGTTCCTCCAACCTGTATCTACATACAATTCTTTTTATGTGGGTGGTAGCATTGGGAATTAACCCAGGGCTTTCACATTGTGCTACATTCTCAACCCTTTCTAAATTGTTTACTCTAAAACAAGTTCTCATTAAATTACTAAATTCCCCAGCTTGGGCTCAAACTTGTGATCCTCTTACCTCAGCCTCCCAGCACTGGGTTTATAGGTCTGTGCCAACATGCCTGGCTTATATATGATTTCTGTACTCAAAAGAGATGTTCAGTTCTATGTAGCTGAGCGTGGTGGCCCACGCTTATGACCTCAGCTAATCTGGAGGCTAAAGCAGGAAGACTGCAAATTCAAGGCCACTCTGGGCAATTTAACAAGATGCTGTCTCAAAATAAAATGGACTACAGCCAGGTGTGGTGGCACACACCTGTAATCCCAGCACTTGGCAGGCTGAAGCAGGAGGATCACTGAGTTCAAGGCCAACCTGGGCTACGAAGTGAGCTCAAGGCCAGCCTGAAATGCATAGTGAAACCCTGTCTCAAAAAGACAAAAAAAAAAAAAAAGGACTGGAGAGGCCACATAGTGCTAGTTGCCTGGCATGTGCAAGACCCTGGTTCCAGTGCCCAGTTCTGAGGGGTAGAATTCTACCTAGGTAACTATTAGAATCCTAGTAGTTAAGTTTGTGATTTAAGTGCCTACTGAAGAACCCTACCCATGAGCTAGGAGCATAGCTTAGTGGTAGAGCTCCTGCCTAATATGCATGAAACTCTGGGTTCAGTTCCCAGCACCACAAAACACAAAAATACCTTTTTAAGCAGATCTCTGGCTTCTTGTGTGAGGTAGGGAGGCAAATTAAGTTTACATTTGAGGATTTTGTCAATTGTTTTCTTTCTATTCTCCCCAGTGAATGGAGGCTAAGGTAGAAGAGAATGAGAAAAATTAGCATATAAAACTTTTTATGGTAGTATTATTTATTTTCTGAATTAACTAGTTATAAATGGAGATTTAAAAAAAATCTATGCTATGAAATGAACAAACTAATAAAGACCTGGGCTTTTGAGCAATGGTACAGAGGAAATAGCAAATATGCTGAGAGGAAACCCTGATTTCCATTATCTTGCTTTATAATCATCAGTGAGGTATGAGATTTTATACCTGTTTCTCCCCTTGTAAAACAAATGCATTATCTATCCTTTTCTAGTTCACAGATGTTTAAAAGTATTTAAATAAAAGTGCTTTTAGCCAGGTGTGGTGGCGCACACATGTAATCCCAGTACTCAGGAGGCTGAGGCAGGAGAATTGCTGCAAGATCGAGACCACACTGGGCTACAAAGTGAGCTCAAGGCCAGCCTAAATTGCATAGCGAGACCCTGTCTCAAAAAAAAAAAAAAAAAAAAAAAGTGCTGTTAAAAGTATGGAATTTCTTAAGTATAGGCAATGTTGTCTCACATTGCTGATAACCAATCTTGGGGCTTTGAAAATAACTCCACTGGTAATATTTTCAAAACTAAAGAAAGGTCGCTTGTGATAGCGGTTTAGTAACTATTCAGCACAGACCATAACACATGCAGCTTTTAACTGTGCACCTACTGCTCCAGTCAGCATGTCATACATTAATGCTCCCAAACTCCACCAATCCACAGCACGATTGTGGCCACTTCTCATCAAGATTTCAGGGGCCCTAGAATGAAAAAAATAATATGCCTAAAAATTCACCCATTTGTGTACCATCCAAATTAGAATTTTCAAACTGTAAAAACAACATGCAAAGCCAATGGTGTTACAGAAAACAATACTATTACTTAAATTAGGTAAAAGGTATTACCCCCAAAACAAGTTATATTTCTTATAACATGCAGCTCACATGTATTCTATTGTTCCACAAAATGTATGTGTGACTGTTCCATCATGAATAGATTCTTTGCATAGTCCAAAGTCTGTTAGTTTCACATGACCTACAATGAAAGATTACAGCAGGATTATTCTGAGTTTTAAGCATGAGTGGTGTTTGAACTTGTCACATGAGACAGTGATCTATCCTTTCATTTAATTTTTCTTGAAGATGTCAGGAACTAGGCTACAATTCAAGATGGGGAGCTAAGGCTAAGACAGAGTCACTTTCTGACAATGATATAATCATTCTAGGAAAGATAAAATATAAAAAAAAAAAATAAGAAGAAACAGCTTGTCTAAGGCTCTGACTTCACCTATATGCAGAATCCTCTTAAATCCTGAGAAAGTCCTGGGAAATCTTCTTTCTGATGTCTGGTTTAAGTAAATAAACCCTAATAAACATATAGTATTCTGTACCTTTTAAGCAAAAGTTGTGATACTACTTCAAACATATAGCTTTTATCACAGTGAGCTGTGACTTGAGAATTAAGTGGTGTCAGAAAGTCACTGTAACAAATTAAGTTTACTCTGCCAAATGTGACCAGTTAGAGGAAAAGAATTAAAATTGGCATAGGATAATCATCTCTGCTCCACAAGGTAGAATTCCTCTTCCTATAAAGATTATTTCGGCTCAAGTTTAGCTTTATTGAACTTTCAGGTGATAACCGGTGGCTTAACAACACCAAGAGCCCTACTATTGCAGGTTCATTTCAGAGAGAAAAAAAACAATGACCTTCAGATTCAAATGTGAGGGCATACTACACTCTGACACAGGGCCTTTATTTTCACAGGTCCAGTTGATACACTCAAGCTTATGGATCAAAGGAGTTTATTATTCCATCACTCCTATATTTATTTTTTTTTGGTACCGGGGATTGAACTCACAATCTCACACTTGCCAGGCGGGCGCTTATGCCACTGAGCTAAATCCCCAGCCCCTCACTCCTGTATTTTATCCTTTGCCTTCCAATTCAGAATCAGAATCCAGATCTTGGGTGGGGGGAGAGAGAAACACTGAGTCCCAGTATGTATTTGGTTAACAATGTCATTTATTCTTAAAAAAAAATTTTTTTTGGAACATTTATTATTGGCATTGGTTGTCCATAAATCTTTTCTGCAGACATCTAGAGATCAGCAGCTTCTACTAGCATTCTAGATATCCTGCTCTGCTAGTTGCTCCTTTGAGGTACAAGTGAAGAACTGGCAAGTCAACCCAGGCCAAACTACTGCAGCACATGCTGAACTCTCTGTAGTAGCAAGCAATTACAGTTTAGGCTGACTTTGTTAAACCTATTCCTATACAGAATATTAGTCTCCCTAATGTCTGTTGTCACAAACAAGTAGCAAGAATAACCTAATACCTAATAAAGATTTTATTTCCAAGGCTGTATCAAATATTTTGGTTCAATTTAAATCCCTTTCTTTTTAAATTCCTTTCTTTTTCCAACATGAGTAAAATTTATCATAAAATGCATTGATTCTACACACTGTCAGAAAGTGGGCTGGTAGTGCATGCCTGTCATCCCAACACTCTGATATAGGAAGACTGCCCAGAGTTCAAAGGCAGTCTGGGCTACATAGTGAAATCCAGGCTCTAAAAAAAGTATTGATTCTAAGCTAGCATAATGGCACACTCCTGTAATCCCAGCACTTCAGAGGCTGAGGCAGGAGAATCATTTGCAAGTTCGAGACCAGCCTAGACTACAAAGTGAACCCCAAGACCAGCCTGAACTGCCTAGCGAGACCCTGTCTCAAACAGACCAAAAAAAAAAAAAAAAGTATTGATTTCAATATTTACTGTTTTCATCATTAAAACTTTTTTTTTTTTTTTTTTTTGGTAGCGAGGATTGAATTCACGACCTCTTGCCTGCCAGGAAGGTGTTTACGCCACTGAGCTAAATCCCCAGCTAAAACTAGAGTTAGTTTTAAATTTAAGGAATAAATCAAAAATAGCTAGGTGTGGTGGTGCATACATGTAATCCCAACACTTGGGAGGCTGAGGCAGAAGGATTACTCTAAATTTCAGGCCAGCCTGGGCTACAAAGTGAATTCAAGGCCATTCTGAACTACACACCAATACCTTGTCCCAACGAAACAAAACAAAACAACAAAAAAGAATAAACCAGCCGGGCGTGGTGGCACACGCCTTTAATCCCAGCACTTGGGAGGCTGAGGTAGGAGAAGCGCTGTGAGTTCAGTAGGAGAAGCACTGTGAGTTCAAGGCCAGCTTGGGCTACAATGCAAGCAAAGGCCGGCCTGAGCTACATAGCGCGCCCCTGTCCCAAAAAACTAGGGTAGGGAGTTTGGTTCAGTGGCTTAAGTGTCTGCCTGGCAGGCACGAGGCTGTGAGTTGGATCCTTGGGCCACAAAAAAAAAAAAAAAAAAAAAAAGAACAAACCAAAATTAATCTTTGGACTGGCGTTTGGGTCACGACACAAGATTTAAAAAAAAAAAAAGTCGGAGTAGTGGCACACACCTTTAATCCCAGCACTCGGGAGGCTGAGGTAGCAGGAGCATTGTGAGTTCCAGGCCGGCTTGGGCTACAACATGAGCGCAAGGCCGGCCTGAGCTACATAGTGCGACCCTGCTGGGAGTTTGGCTCAGTGGCTTAAGTGCCTGTCTGACAGGCGCAAGGTTCTGAGTTCAATCCCTGGTGCCGCAAAAATAAAAAAAAGATGGAAAGAGTGATTATTCTCTTCAAATCTGTTTAATCTCATCAGTCATAAATACCTAAATACTTAAACATCAGCAAGTGTTATGATGCCAAAAATTCTGAGAGGAAATGTACAATAGCAAAGAGATGAATATGGGGCTTTGAAAATGATCATGAGCTATGTAGGAAGATTTTTAGATAACTATTTAATACAGAATTGTTTACAGTATTATCTCCACCTTGGTGATTAAGCATGATGTTCTCCGGTTTCAGGTCTCTGTAGATGATCCCCTTTTGATGTAAATGCCCCAAAGCCATGGAGATTTCTGCCAAGTAAAAGCTGGAAACAAAAGTGATTTAATAAATTAAAAAGAATAATCTACCCAAAGCAATTTATGTATGGAACAAACTTCCTTGAAAGAAACAGACATGCACCAAAGACCAAATTAATGAGGTGAGGGGATGTATGGGGAAGAGAGATGGCATAGGATGCTGCCAAGAGGCATGGGGACATTTCTGTTCCACTCTTTTTAGTGAAACTATAAAGTGTTCTTATTTTGCCATTTGAACATACTGCCAAAATTGCAAAAGATAGTCAGAATATGCTAAAGTATCATTGATCATTTTCAGTTCTGTGTAGGCCAACAGTCATTCAGATCAAAGCAAATTCCTCCCACCCACAACTTTAAAATTCCATAGGAAACAGAAACTTTATTATTCTTAGAGTTCAAGTCTATATTTAAAAAGTTACCTTATAACCTAACCCTTAGAAACCCAGTCATCCCTTACTTAACACGCTGTACATTTATAGACAGCAATGCCCACAGTATCTGCCCTCCCTCTTGCCAGCCAGCCCACAACTACAAACTGTGTGACACTCAAATTTATCTACCTCAAAAGAATAAAGGGCTGAATCAACCCTGTCTGGATTCGAAAAGCACAAGGCACTGCAATACTGGCTGCATAACAAGGTTGCAATCCTGCAGATTACTCCAGGATGGAGAGGGTGTGTCCTAGAGGACTGAGGCAGTTTCACAGCCAGCAGGACCACAAACACAGCCTCCAACAGGGCTCAGAGAGCCTCCTCCAAAAAAGGGCACTTCATCCCTAAGGCTCTTAAATGCAGCTTCTGTGTTAGAAAAGGCCTGAAATTAAACAATGGAATGCAGTTTGGTAATTAAGGTAGAAAAGACATTTTAAGTGTTGTTTTCTATTCAATTAATGTGTAGGATAAACTGATTTATTGTTACCCAGTACTGTTGCTTCACAAAAGGATGTGTGTATTTTTAATCTGAAGCAGATGCCATCTTACGAATAGGAGGGTAGATCCCATCCTGGCTACATAATCAATCCACAGATGATATGTGCAGGCTTACCACTTCCCTAAGACTGCACCTTGGGAACTGGAAAGTCTAAAAAAAAGAGGAGATGATTTCTGATACTTTCCATTGTTCCACACATAAAGGTTTACTGGAAAACCACACTCACCCACAGCCAAGGCAGGCAGCTTACCAATTCAAGGAAAGAAAGCCGCAATGAGAATGGTTCTGTTAGGAACAACAGGTGTGAAGAGCGGTCCACCCAAGGCCTGGGAGCAAAGGAATGAGGTGACCTCCAATAGCTGCTCAGTCCCAAAGCTGCTTCTCCCCCTTTAAGTTCTGAGTGACTGACTGGCTCTAGATCAATTTACTGAATCACTTGGCTGCCCACGGTGGGAATGAGGCTTTACTTTTAATTATATGAATCATTACCTGAATCCAAGCAACCACAAAAATTTCACTTACCAGGCTGTATCTTCCATAAATATCCCCTCTCTTTCTAACTGCATAAATAGTTCTCCTCCTGTAAAGGAAAGGAAAAGACATTAGAAATAAAATAATTATTATTTCTAACCCACTTGCAATGAGTCTGTACTTCCCTTCTAACTCATAATTAAAAGATATTAGCCCTTAAAAATAAAGATTAGATCTGACAAATTACAGATTTTAGAACTAAGTCTACAGGACTCTATTTTTTGGCAGTATTCTTACCCTAGATTTAAAAAATAGAACTGGCTTAGAGTCCTAAGATTTATATCTACAAACATGAAAATATGTAGACGCTAAACCTGAAGTTAAAAAAAAATCTTGATTAAAACCACTAACATTTTATCCACAAATAGAAAAATGCTACTATGTAATTAAACCAGTCTCACTAATTTTAGTGTATGCTAATAGTCTATAACTTTCTGAAGCCTTAAATAAATGGCACAAACCTGGAAGGGGCCTTGTGAAAAGCATGGCACAATTTAAGCAACAAAATAATAATAAAGGTTATATTCTACTGAATAGTCTTAGAATTCATGAGTCCACAATGATATAAGTAAATAAATAAATTTTTAAATGGGAAAGAAAGGAAAGCTCTTTATTACAGTAGAATGCCAAGTAATAAATGAAAGAGGCATGATGGGATAAGAAAAATCATTTGGCAAACATCACAGCTAACTGTTACAGTCAAGAATCAATGGATGCCAAACTGAATACGAAAGCTTGATGAGAAATGAGATATTTTAAATATCTCCTCAAAACATACTTTTTACTCACAAAGGAAAAATACCAAAGATACCAACTTAATACATATGAGCAAAGTGAACATCAGTTCACTTTGATGTAAGATATAAATATCATGCGCTTCTGATCTGATGTACTGAGGATACAATGTCATTTCGATGCATGACCTGAATCTAATGCTAAAGAAACATCAGATAAACCTAAAAATTGATGCACTCTACCAAGTAACTGGACTGTATTCTTAAAAAATATCACTGTCATGAGAGGCAAAGAAAGACTGAAGAACTATTCCAAATTACCGAAAACTAAAGAGAGTTATTATGCCAATGTTAATTTCTTATTTTTTGATTTTAGTATAGTTACATAAGATACAGAACTTGATTTTTAGAAAATAAACATGGACTTTTAGGAGAACAGGGAAATCATATCTGCGACACTCAAACAGTTCAAAAAAATTATGTATGTGTGTATATGTATATACATTTATACATATACATAGAGAGGAGGATAAAACAAAACAAATGTGATAAAATGGAAACATTTAGAGAATCTAGATGAGGGATATATGGAAATTCTCTGAACTAGTCTTCAAAATGTTTTATATGTCTCTGAAATTATGTCAAAATAAAATTATAAGAAAAAACTGGCAATAGTCACAACAAAGTTGCTAAATCCTGCAGCTTTCTCCTCAAGTGACCAAGCTATTATAAAATCTGTTTCTAACAAATCCAAAGCATGTTTGCTGGAAAGATATTTGTGATCTAGAAATAATACCAGGGGCAACAAGTTCTTAGTAGATGGTGGGTCCTGGAAAATACAAACAATTCCTATTGTAAATTGTATATTCTATCCCTAATGCTACACTAAACTAAAAATTTTGACATAATTCTAAATATGTTCACTACCTTAAACAATATTTTTAATCACTTTCCCATTCTAGTCTATAAATGACTATTTTAGTGTTTGAGTTATCTATCTTACCCCAGCACAATTTGATGGCTCTACATCAATTATTTTGTCAAATGACTGATTACAAAGAAATTAAGAGATAATTCTGCAAATAAGAAAAAACTTAATCTTCAAAGTTTCTTCATATTTGTCTGCAAAAAGAAACATCTGTTCACACCTGAATTCCCTCTTTCAATGTACTCATTAATTTCATGAACTATTTGATTGCAATGGGGAAAAGCATTTTTCCACCAGAAAATAGTATTTTGACCCAGTTTCTGGAGCAAATGCAAATAATTACACCAAACTGTGTACTGACCACTGAGATACTCAAGGATGAGGTAGAGTTTTCCACCGGTCTGAAAGGCATAAATTAAATCCACAATGAAGGGATGCTTTACTTCCTCCAGAATATTCCGTTCTGCTTTTGTATGAGCTGTATCTTTAGCATTTCTTACTATCATTGCCTAAAGGAAAAGAGATGGTCTATAAGCACAAAATAGTGAACATTTTTATTCTATAGTAATTTGAAAATCTATTTTGTGTTTTCTGGCCAATAATGAATAGTTCCCACTAGAAATTAAGATGGGTAATGAAAGACATTCACTTCTTATATACATCTAAACTATTTGTTCATTCATTTGTTTTTTAGACTTTTTGGCAGTAAATATGTAAATGAAAACCTAAAGACACATTTTCTTTAAAAAAAATCTATAAGCAGATTAGGTTTATTCATATATTAACTACTGAATGTCTACTATGCTCAGGCTCTGTGCCAAAAAAGCAAAACAGAAGTGTCCATGGGAGCCCAGAGAATCAGGGAAAAAAGACGAAGTCGAGGGACGTAAGCAGATCACTATATGTGAACAGGACAACTGCAACTGACCTGGCAAAAAGTCTGTGTGGAGATGGTGACACTTAAGCTGTACCTGAAGAGTTACTTAGATGAAATGTGGAAGGTATACTAGAGACAGAACAGGATACATCTGGGGAGCTGTAAGCAGTTCAGTAAGGCAAAGAGTGTTTAGAGCTTAGGCTACAGAAGTAGACAAGAGGCCAGGAAATGGAAGGCTTGCATATTTAGGCAAAGGGAGTTGGGATCTTATTTCAGAGGCAAAGACAGTATGTTGAGATGAGTGAAATGATTATCTTTTGGCTTTAAGAAAGCCAATACTAGGAGCAGTATGGAGTTTTAGGGAAGAAATTAGACTAGTTAGAAGGCCAGTATAAGAAAAGACCTGTAACTGGCCAGGAATGGTGGCGCACGCCTTTAATCCCAGCTGAGGTAGGAGGCTGAGGTAGGAGGAGCATTGTGAGTTTGAGGCCGGCTTGGGCTACAAGGCAAGTGCAAGGCCGGCCTGAGCTACACAGTGCGGCCCTGCCTGAAAAAACCAGGGCCGGGAGTTTGGCTCAGTGGCTTAAGCACCTGTCTGGCAGGCATGAGGTTGTGAGTTCAATCCCCGGCGCCACAAAAAAAAAAAAAAACAAAAAAAAACAAAAAAACAAAAAGGAAAAGACCTGTAACTAAAAAAAGTGGGAAAAAAAATGAAAAGACTAAAGGTACATTATTTATACTTGCTGACTAATCAGATATCAGAAGAAATGATGATACCCTGGTTTCTGCTTAAGTGATAGGCCAGACAATGGTGTTGGTCAATGACAGGGAATGAAAGTGGAAAAAAAAGTTTTTGGAAAATGATATAGTATTTTGGACATTCTAAGTTCTAAGATTATTTTGATGGTACACTGCTCCTCATATGGGAAGCAAATACCCGTGCCCAAGATTATTAGTTGCCACATTAACTGTAATAGTGAACATAGGAAACAAACTACTGTAAATGGTCATACTTTGGAAACTGATTGAAAACCTACACAATGGTTCTTGCTATAAAAATAGCAAGTACCTTTATGAAGTGAGGGGGGAAAAGAGTACATAAAGTACACCAACACCTATAGTATGATATCTTTTGTGTAACAAAGGAAATAACTGGGCTGGGGATGTAGCTCAGCGGTGCAAGCGCTTGCCTGGCAAGTGCAAGGTCATGAGTTTGATCCCCAGTACCAAAAAAAAAAAAAAAAAAGGAAAGGAAATAACAATACATACATGTATCTGCTTGTATCTGCACAAATGAACACAACTAAGATATACCCCAAGTTAATAATAGTGAAAGGGCCAGAAATAAAATAAGACTTTTGAATATACTTTCTGAGCAACCTCAAAAGTTTTATCACCCATTTTTTCCTACCTAAATCAAATTATCTTTGTAAACATTAAATAGAGATGCTGATTTCTGAACCATGTTAATGGTTTACATAGTCTCAAAATAAAACGAAATCAACAAAGATGGAGGAGGAAAATAAAACCAAACACATCAGAAATACATAAATTTGGCCTGGCATGGTAGTGCACAGCTGTAATCCCAGCACTCAGGAAGCTGAGGCAGCAGGATTGCCACAAGTTCAAGGCCAGCCTGTGTTACACAATGAATTCAAAGCCAGCCTAAACTACATAATGAAACCTTGTCTTAAAAAAAAAAAATTGGATATGCGTGGATAATTTTGACACAGGAGAAAAAGGATAGTTAAGTAACCAAGCTAAATGCCTTCCTGGCCAATCTGTAATTAAAAAAAAAAAAAAAAGAACTTAGAAAGACATTTTAAATCAGTTGTAGTAAGTTTGTAGCTAGCAGTGTTCTGTAGTGAGAAATACTGGCATTATAATTCTCACAGCACGGTACTGTTTTTCGTTTTTGTTTTTTTTTTCTACATAACTCTGCAGTGAACAGTACTGTTATTGATGTTAACAGGTTTTCAGTGTGGAAAAGGGGGATACAAACAGACCTAAGATTGTGGTAGTGCTCTGCTCACCGTGTGTGACAGCCCAGATTCAACACTCAGTAGTTGGAAGAGAAAAGAGAAGAAGGGCAGCAAAGGCTCAAGAAGAGCCCTGTGAAACTGGACTGGAACTAAGGTGTCAATATGAAGATATGATAAAAAACAAAAATTTACTAGCTCTGTCCATTGCAAGAGTCAGCAAAAATACAGCTTAAAAGCAAGGCTAGGGGCCAGGAATAAAGCTAAGCAGCACAGCGCCTGCCTGGCAAGCATAAAGTCATGAGTTCGATTCCTAGTACAAAAATAATTTTTTTTTAAAAAGCAAGGCTATCATCCAAATCTCAGTTTGTAAGAACCATTCTTTTCCTCTAAAACACTCTTTTATACAAGAAATTAACATGGTGACCAAAAACGGATGGTGCTCAAAAGCCCAGAGAAGTAATTTTAATAAGGCTCTAACTAGCAAATTTTGGGATGATTTCACAGGCAAAATGAATGACAGAAATAGCTAACACTTTGAAAGAAAAAAAAATGTTCATACTGATTTTTTTTTTAAACTATATAGTACAGGACAGTACACTGGGCTCAAGTGATCCACAAACTCATCCTCCCATGTAGCTGGGATTACAGGAATTCACTACACCAACACAGCTGGCTTTCTTTAAAAAAACTTTTTTTGAAAACTATTATTTTTACTTTTTTGTGGTACCTGAGCTCAAACTCAGGGTCTCATGCAAGTTTATTCACTCTATCCCTGAGCCACACCACCAGCTCTAAAGAAAGTTTTTAAAAGAAAGAAGTACTTCTTAAGAGAATGCGATGCAAGAAAATAATAAAAATAGAAAAGTCTCCATTTTATAACCACTATAGTAATAGCTGATCTGGGCAAGAAACAATGAATGATAAAATCATTGAGTCAGGATATTGCATGGTCTCTATCATCCCACAGATCACTTATTAATTACAAAAGCAAAAAGGTACAATGGAAAATTTGTTGGACATTCTCTTAACTGTTATCAAACTCCACCTTACCAAATAATGAGTTAGATATATTCACAATATGTCTTCTGAGTCAATGCATTATTTTTTAACTACTTAAGAGGTCTGAAGTTCTTAAATGAGCAACTGTGGGAAACACTGAGAAGACAACTAAGAGATACAATGAAAGTAAAGCAGAATCACAGTAGTCAAAGAAGAGTTTCAATGCAACAGAGATAAAGATGAACCAAGTAAAGAACACTGGATTCAGAAATTAGGAAGTCAGTGATGATCTATGCAACACAAGTTTCACTGAAAAAGAAGAGTCGTATCTGGGTGTAGTATCATACCCCTGTAATCCCAGCACATGCGAGGCTGAGGCAGGAGGATCACCATGAGTTCAAGGCCAGCCTCAACTATATAGCAAGGTTCTGTCTCAAATGTAACATAACATAACGTAACATAACATAAAATGTAAAAAGCTTGCAGATGGAGCTGAGTGGTACATCACTTTTCTAGCACTTGCAAGGCACTGGTTTTAATAACTAGTACTATAAAATAATAAGAATAGTCATAAATTAAAAGTCTAGTAGCCGGGCATGGTGGCACACGCCTTTAATCCCAGCACTCGGGAGGCTGAGGTAGGAGGAGCATTGTGAGTTTGAGGCCGGCTTGGGCTACAACACGAGCACAAGGCCGGCCTGAGCTACATAGTGCGACCCTACCTCAAAAAACCAGGGCTGGGAGTTTGGCTCAGTGGCTTAAGTGCCTGCCCTGGCAGGCGCGAGGTTGTGAGTTCGATCCCCGGTAAAAAAATAAAAAAATAAAAAATAAAAAAATAAATGAAAGTCTAGTAAGTGAAAAAAACAGTAACACTTAAAAATGAAGTGTGATTATGTGAACTCTATCTCAGTCATAAAGAGGTAAAGGGAGAAGACCTTCATTAAAGGAAGGTTTTGTTTAAATATGCCGGAGACATTAATATAGTTACATAAAGAAGACAAGATGGCTACAAGTATGGCTTAGTGGTAGAGCTCATGTTGAGCACATGTTCAATCCTGAATACTAAACAAACAAACCCAAAAAACAGGCCAGAGGATGGAAACAGAGGGTTAGTGACAGATCAAGAGAGACTGGCATCAGAAAGGAAGAAGAACATACATTTCACTAAGACTGGAGGGAAAGAAGTAAAAATGAGTGAAAATAAAAATTGATATGATGTTGGGATATGGACTAGAACAGGAAGATCAAAGAAATAATATCTGATAGTCTCAAACTGGGAAGACAGGCAGTTGACAAAAAGAGGGGCTGATAATATGAAAAATCTTTTAGAAAAGAAATTTTATCTCAAAATAAAACGTAATTTTTTAACTGTTAACTCTCTCACGATGGAGTGTTGATTCAAGTAGAAACAGGACAGGCACCACAAACTGTTTTACTTGTAGTAATGCATTATATTGTATGTTACAGTTTTCTCCTATAGAAAGTGCAAGAGTAGAGCCTATCAGAAGAGCTGATCCCTAGCCCGGTGTGGTGGCACACACCTTTAATCCCAACACTGGGGAGGCTGAGGTAGGAGGAGCGTTGTGAGCTCGAGGCCGGCTTGCGCTACAAGCGTGAGTGCAAGGCCAGCCCGAGTTACACAGTGCGACCCTGCCTCAAAAAACCAGCGCCGGGAGTTTGGCTCAGTGACTTAAGTGCCTGTCTGACAGGCGTGAGGTTGTGAGTTCAAACCCCGGTGTCAAAAAAAAAAAAAGAAGAGCTGATCCCCAGAGGAAATGATTATGAGAATACTCACCATATACAATGCTCATTAAAACTATCCAAGAGAAAAACGTGGGAAATAACAAGGAAAAAATAGAATAAATAGAAAACAACTGCAAAAAAAAGGAGGGATCAGCTGCTGAGGATGGAAAGTTATTGAGGAATATGTCAAAATACTGCTGGGAAGCTGAGTGTGACAGCGCATGGCTGTAATGCCAGTACTTGGAAGGCTGAGGCAAGAGGATTGCCATGAGTTGGAGGTCAGCCTGGGCTACACAGTGACTTCAAGCCCAGCCTGGCCTGCATAGTGAGACCCTGTCTCAAAAATAAATTATTTTTTTGGTTTGGTAGTCCAGAGGATCCGAATGAGTGGGGAATTACAAATAAGAGTGGAGAACTGTGAACTTTCCCCATCAGCAATGTACAGATTTATGTAATTTCTGCCAGTAATGCTAAGTAGCTGAGATATAGGGAAAAATGAGCACTGACAACTGAGCTTAGGTTAGGATTTCTCTGAATATATAAGGTCAATGGAGACAGCAAATAAACGAAGTGTCAAATCATGTTTATTAGGCTGGATTCAAATTAAAATGAAAAATGAAGGAGGGGAAGAACTTGAAATAGAATAGCAATGAAAGCTGATGCAGTTAAAGATCAAAGAATTAGACCTAGGCTAGCAATCACTTGCTCAACACAAGCCCAGTAAAGACAATCAAGTGATAAGAGTTAGACATAAAGAGAAAAAGACTAAACTACGTATTTGAATCTTCATAAATTAGGAAAAAAGAAAAAAAAAAAGAGATGGGGTAGAGAAAGAAGCAAGCAAGCACCAAAGAGGATTAAATTAGGCTGGGGATATAGCTCAGCGGCACAGCACCTGCCTCGCAAGCGCAAGGTTGTGAGTTCAATTCCTGGTACCCACCCCTCCCAGAAAAGGTTTAAACTTTAAAGGAGCAATGGCTATGATAAAAGGACACATGTGTAACTTTAAGAATAAGCTTGGACCTCTGTAAATAAGGAAGGGCAGAACGGTTGAAGGGAGGGTAGGGGAATGGGGGGAAAAAAAAGAATCAAGTAATATCATGAACAAGTACAAATGTCCTATAATGAATGTGATCATTATATATTCCTAAAATGTACCAATAAACTTACTAGGAAAAAAAAAAAAGAACTGTGGAGCTAGAGATGTGGTTTAGTAGTACAGTCCTTGACAAGCATGTGCCAAGTCCTGAGTTTAAGCACTGGCATCACTTAAAAAAAGAGTAAGTTTACATTTATCCATTCTTCCCTTTGTGGATTATACAGTAAGTAACAGGGGGCAGATGACGTTTGTGTCAAATGATAAATCTTAGCATCCACCCTGAGGGCTGACACACAGAAAACTCTTAATTAGTTTAATAAGATGAAACAGAAGTATGGCCAATCTTGTGAACTACAAACCTTTGGCCCAAAGGTCTAAAATTCATCATGCAGATGAACAAAAGCTATAGGCAACAGTAATTTGCTTCCGGGGAACATTTTTGTTGTAACTGTTAGCATAGAAACATGGCTGTTGATAGTGTTTTCTTCAGCATCCCACCAGAAACGAATACCCAAATGGGACCATTTCTATATGGAATAAACAATCAATAAGTTCAGACAGAATATCAAGGCACAAACAACCCAAGAAAATGGGAAATGTGGTTCTGCTCTGATTTTATTTTTATGGCTAGGAAGAGGTATACTCTTACCACATAGGAAGGTTAATAGTCTATCTCTGCCTCCCTCTAGAATACCAAATCAGAAAAAAGAAACTCAAAAGGAGACTACAGTCATCTAACCTAGGGATTTAGGAATTAAAACCCTATATTTAACCCTAGCAACTGCCTTCATTTTCTTTTTCTTTTTCTTTTTTTTCTTGGTATTGAGGATCGAACTCATGACCTCGCACTTGCCAGGCAGACACTTCTGCTGCTGAGCTAAACCCCTGACCCCTTCTTCACTTTCATTATTTGTGCTGTAAGCTCATTTTCAGTGACAGCAAGGAGATATCTAATCTTATACCCAGGCTTGTGGAGAGAATTCAAACAGTGGGAAGCAATGATAACTAAGCAAATGGAGAGGTGAGGAGCTTAGGTCTTGGGAACCAGAGTCCAAATAAGAGGCCTGACACTTAGCAGTATTTAAGATTTCCCAACATGCTACCCCCACCTATCATCAGTGGGCAAAAAAACCAACACCTTCTTTTTCCACTAAAGATACTTGTGCCAGAAGCACACTTTACTCAAGGAAAAATTATGACTAATACTATGATTAACATGGATAGCCCTGATTATCAAATATAAATAAATCCCAGAATGAATAAATTACTTTAGATATTGACCAGTTGTTTTGTTTAGTGTTTCTGGAACACACACTATTAAACTGATTCCAATTCCCTATCTACCTACCTACCTAAGTATAGGAGATTGAACCCAGGGCTTTCACACTGAGTTACATCTCTAGCCCTTTTAAATTTTTTTACATTTTGAGATGATGCCCAGGCTAGACTCAAAATTCTGATATTCCCGCTTCAGCCTCTCAGACTGCTAAGACTACAGCTGTGCCACCAGCATGGCTGGATCTAACATATTTTACAAAAACAAAAACCAACCAAACAAAAAAACCCACCAAACCAATATTCATTAAACTCAAATGATTCCAGTATGAAACAGTATAGCAAAACAGTATTAATCCCATCTTACTGAAGCAAAAATAAATGTTGAAAACATCTAGATGGCTTCTTTAAACCAGCACTAATAGAAGTTGTGGTCACAGTTGTTGTTCCTGGGCTTTTAAATTGAGTGATTTGTTTACTTTAACAAAAATCAAGAAGAAAGACAAGACTAAAGTAATACAAATCCCCCCCATCTTTTTTTTTTTTTTTTTTTTTTTTTGAGTCTGGGTCTCATATGTAGTTTAGACTGGCCTTGAACTCATTATGTAGCCCAGGCTGGCCTCAAACTCACAGCAATCCTCCTGTCTCTGCCTCCCGAGTGCTGGGATTACAGGTATGTGCCAGCATGCCTGATCACAAATCCTACAACTTTTTTTAAAAGGTCATTTTGCCTTTCTTCATTTGTTTCTGGGGTTTGAACCTAGAACCTTAAGTATGCTAAACATACGCTTTACCTCGAAAATACACTCCCAGCTCAACGATTGTCTTCAAAATAACTGTTTACCAGGATTTTTATTTATTTATTTATTTATTTATATATTGCGGCACCAGGGATTGAACTCACAGCCTTGCACCTGCCAGACAGGTGCTTAAGCCACTGAGCCAAACTCCCGGTTCTAGTTTTTTTGAGGCAGGGTTGCACTATGTAGCTCAGGTTGGCCTTGTGTGCTCGCGCTGTAGCCCAAACCGGCCTCGAACTCACAACGCTCCGCCTACCTCAACCTCCCGAGTGCTGGGATTAAAGGCATGCGCCACCACGCCCAGCTAGGACTTTTATTTATGACAACAAAGTTCAGAAATCAGAACCAAACAAACAAACAAAAAAACCCCCAAGAAACTAAACATAATTAATACATCTTCAGCTAAACTAGGATAGCATGGCACCCCCTCACCCCCAACTCAAAAGACAAAGACAGAAGACAGAGTAGGGTGCCAAGGATATAGTTCTACAGCATAGCATTTGCCTAGTGTGTGTAAGGCTCTGGCATCACATAAAACAAAACAAAACAAAACACTACTCCTCATAGAGATGTACTCTCCAGAACACAGAGTAAAAAAGTACAGGATACATACAGGGTGATGTAAAGTAAAAACTCGGACTTTAACAAAAGTCAACAAGTTGAGGTATGAGATGTCCCTATCCCTTTTTTTTTCACTCAGCTCCAGAATGTTTTTTCCAGAAAAAAGATTGGAGGATTTTTCTCAGCATGAACTGATTCAACTTAGGAAAAAGATCAGTGTATACTATTACTTGGAGGTTCTCAGTCAGACACCAGGTAACCTTTCACTATGTATAGAGTTGCTTATACACAAAGCTTCTCATCAGCTTCTCCAATTCCACCCTTAAATATGAACAATCAGTGAAGAACAGCAAACATTTAGCAAAAGTCTGTAATGCGTGAAATAACAGAAAACTTCAAAGAATTATAATTAACACCCTCAGAGTGGGTAAGGGATATAGCTCAATGGTACAGCACTTGCCTAGAATGTGTGAGGCCCTGGTTTTTATCTCCAACACCTCTTTTTTTTTTTTTTTTTTTTTTGCGGCACCGGGATCGAACTCACAACTTCGCACCTGCCAGACAGGTGCTTGAGCCATTGAGCCAAACTCCCAGCCCTAGTTTTTTGAAGCAGGGTCACATTATGTAGCTCAGGCCGGCCTTAGGCTCACATTGTAACCCAAGCCGGCCTCGAACTCACACACTCCTACCTCAGCCTCCTGAGTGCTATCTCCAACACCTCGAAGCCAAACAAAATCCTCAGAGGAATGAGAAAAAGATAATACCAATAAAAAAGGTTGCTATAAAAAGAGCCAACAGAAAATTCTAGGCAATCAAAAACACGATGGCTTTGAAAAAAGGCAGTAAAAGGTTGTTCTCATAGAAGTTGAGAGTAGAATGATAGTTACCAAAGATCAAAAGAACAGGGTAGAAGGACTGATGGGGAAAGGCTGAACACTGGGTACTCAACTACGGTTACTGGAAAAAGTTCTGCGTGGTAGGGTAACTACAAATCTCTAAAAAAGTTAGAAGACTGGGCGTGGTGGCACACAACTGCAATTCCAGGAACATTATTTGACCAGACTGAACAACACAGTGAGATCCCATCATGAAAAAGAAAAAAAGGAAAGGGAAAGAGAGAGAGAGAGAGAGAGAGAGAGAGAGAGAGAGAGAGAGAGAGAACCTAAAAAAAACAGAATTTAAAAGTTTTCACCGGGCAGGTATGGTGGCTCATGTCTATAATCCCAGCACTCAGGAGGCTGAGGCAGGAGGATCACTGCAAGTTCAAGGCCAGCCTGGGCTACACAGTGAGTTCAAGGCCAGACTAAACTGCACAGCAAAACCTGTCTCAAAAAAACAAAAGAGGTTTTCACCATAAAGAAATGACAAATGTTAGAGAGATGTTTAACCTGATTTTTTTTTTTTTTTTTTTTTTAGACAAGCTCTCACTGTGTTTCAGACTGGCCTTGAACTCAGTCCAAGTTGGCCTCAAACTTGTAGTGATCCTCTAGCCATAGGCTCCCAAGTGCTGGGATTACAGGTATGTGTCACCAAGTCTGGCTGGTGAAAATGATTTAAATACTTAAGTGTATATATACTGAAACCTTGCATGTCTCACCAATAACATGTATTATTTTTAGGCTCTTACGTATAATTTAAAAACAAATTTAGCACATTACCTGCAGAAAATATCACAGTGAAAACCAATAATTTCTACAGTTAATTATGCACTAATAGCCAAGCGTGGTGGCGCACACCTTTAATCCCAGCACTCAGGAGGATAAGGCAGGAGGAGTGTTGTGAGTTCGAGACCAGCCTGGGCTACAAAATTCAAGGCTGGCCTGAATTGCATAGTGAGACTCTGTCTCAAAGAATAGGGCCAAGGTTTTAGCTCAGTGGCCTAAGTGCCCGCCTCGCAGGCATGAGGTTGTGAGTTCGATCCCAGGTACCAAAAAAATAAATAAATAAACAAAAGATTATGCACTGATAATTACAATTTTTAGAATCTTGGAAAATAAAGTCACTAAGACAATCAGTAAGCCAGATGCAATGATGTATATCTATAATTCCAGCCTCAGGAGGCTGAAGCAGGAAGATGGATAGCTCAAGACCAGCTTGGGCTACAAAGTGAAACTATGTCTCAAAAAAACCAAAATCATAGCCAGGAGTAGTGGCAGATGCCTGTAATACTAGCACTCAGGAGGCTGAGGCAGGAGGATTGTTGCAAGTTTGAGACCAGCCTGTGCTACAAAGTGAGCTAAGGCCCGCCTAAACTGCATAGCAAGACACTGCCTCAAAAAGACAAAACAAAACAAAACAAAACAAAACAAAACAAAACAAAACAAAACAAAAAAACCTACATACGAAAAAAACAGAAACAAAAACAAAAACCCCACCAAAATCAGTAATAGAAAATAACTAATAAACAAACAACAAATCAGTAAGAGAGTGACAGAAAGTAAACAAAATGACAAAGAAATGGACAAATGGAAAAGATAAAAATTAGATGATCAGTCCAGGATGTTCAACATCTCACTAACTGCAATTCCAAGAAGAAAAAAACAACAGGAAAGAAATCATATAATAAAATTTCCTAGAGCTGAAGGCTTGAAAATTTGAGATCGAAAGAATAAAAATAAAATAAAAGTTAAAGCCAGACACATCACTATCAAATTTTAGAACACAAAAGCAAATCTCAAATACTTTTGAGAAAAATAAGCCATATACGAAGGACTGTGAGTCAGAACAGCAAGAGACTTCTCAACAGAAACTCTCAATATAGAAGAAAATGGAAGGCCAGCTGTGAAGGTGCATGCCTGGAATCCTAGTACTTGAGAGGCTAAGGCAGAAGGGTTGACACTAGTTCAAGCCCAGCCGGGATTACATAGTGAGTTCAAGGCCAGCCTGAACTACATAGCAAGATCCTGTCTCAAACAAACAAACAAAAAAAAACAAAAAAGAAAAAGAAAAAGAAAAAAGAAAAAAGAAGAAAATTAAAAGTAAAAAAGAAAAATGGAGCAAATTCTGAGTAAAAGTGATTTTCACCATCAACACCCGACCCAGAGGCTGAGGGTATGAATCAGGGGTAGAGTACTTGCCAAAACGATCCCCAGCACTGCACGTGCAAAATCCCCAATTAAGCAAGTATAAAGTTGTTATAAAGACATCCTCAAATATACAATGATGTGTCCTTAAATATAAGAATAAACTGCAAATGTCACACCTCACAAAAATTTACTTTCAGACATCCTTTTTCAAGGAACTACTAGGAGATAGTCACCAAAACAAGAAAACAGAAGGCAAACTAAGAAAAAAGGACAGGAGTCCAATGGCTTTTTTTTTTTTTTTTGGCACCGGGGATTGAACTTATGAGCTTGTACTTGCCAGGCAGGTGCAAGGCCCTGGGTTCAAGCCTCATTACCATAAAATTAAAATTCTTTATCACAATAGGAAGACTAAAATCAACTGGAAGAGTTACCTCAGAAAGAATGAAAAGTGCTCTCCTTTTTACCCTCATCAAGCAGAAACAAAACAGTAATAAAAAGAAGGAAACATATCTCACATTCTAAGACAATCATTATGTTAGAAATATTTTATTTTCATTTTTTATTTTTGGTGCTAGGGACTGAATTCAGGGCTTCATGCATGCAAAGTACACGTTCTACCACTGTGCTACAACCCAGACTCTAGAAACGTATTTTTTGAACTGAGAATTTTAGTGCCCCCACCACCAACTTTTTTTTCTTTTTCTTTTTAAACTTTGAGACAGGGTCTTGATGTGTTACCCAGGCTAAACTCCAGTTTATAATCCTTCTGCTTCAGCCTCCCACACACATAGGCATGTACCACTATGCCCAGCTAAGCCAAAATTTTATATCGCTAATAAAGTTAAGTAGGGTTATATAATTGTACGGTAGGGTTAGGGATACAGCTCAGCAGCAGAGTACTGGCCAGTATGTGCAAGGCCCCAAATTCAATCCCCAGCACTGCGAGGGGTGTGCGGGGAGGGAAGAACAAGGGGGAAGGTGAGGAATCACCTTTTTAAGCACCTTCATGGCAAATATTTTCCCAGTATTTGCTCCTGTTACTTTTCGCACTTGAAAAACCTGGATAAAGAAATAAAGAGTTTGTTATTAAAAGTCAAATTATATAGGTCATATTCCTGTAATTCCTTTTTATCAGAAGTAAATGAAATACTAGTTCATATTGTAAAAACTAGCACCACAAAGGACTGGGTGCAAAAATGATCAACTAGACCAACAGACCGCATTTTAAGATTTACTGAGTAAAATCTGTTAAACATGGGCCTTTCCTGCTTCATCTATTGCCATCTGGTGGCAAGGTTGGGGAAATGACCATCTAATGATGAGCATGCCACAGTACTTCAGATATAAAAACCTTATTAGAGTGAACTATAGTCATGGTTCCAAGCAGCACAACCATGAACTTAAAAATTCTACAATAGTTTATAAATTTATTTCAGGAGTGCTGTTATTCTTACTTCACAAAAAATGTTTAATAGTAGTTGACAGAAAATCATTATTTACCCATTGCATTAAAATGGTTAGTTCTAAATTTTCATGCAACAGCTAAAATGAGATTCAAAATGCATGTGTGCACATTCACA